>CAJVPP010000064.1:0-53490 GCA_910592005.1 Funneliformis mosseae | reverse complement strand
GCGCGGGGGATATTCCTTCGTGCGTTGCTTGATGGAGCCATATGCATGCATATGTAGGAATTGGTAATCATGCCTAGCAAAGCTTAGTATTGATTATTAATGATGTGTTACAATCCATCCGATGATTATTATAATGATGAATTTACGGAAGGTTGGAAAGCATATTTCGGAAATGAAGCAGATAGTGAATATCCTTTCATTCCAGATGTGAATATTAATGCATCCAAATTATTTAAACAAGTACCTAAAGTATTTAATTTAGGGAATATTCGATTAGATATTTATACTTATCTTCATGGAATTATCAGAATACGTGTTTATAAAAAAAGTAATGAATGGGATTTAATTTGTGAAGAAATTAAAAAAACTATATATGATAAAAATATAAAAATAGACATGTGCAAGATATTTAAGAGTGATATTGCTATAGTAACAGATATCGGCGTTTTTATTTTTCATTTAAATACAAATGATCAATTGATATTGGATCATTTTCAACATATCATTTGGCATGTTAATAAAAAATATGGGATTATTGAAACTCTTCTACGGCGTTATTTATTCGGTACTGATGATAAAGAATTAAAATTTCCAGTTGATGGATGGATTTCATACGTAAAGAATGATAAAGAAAATTTTTTAAAACATGGTGTTAGGTTGTTAAGATTTATTATTAAGAATAATGATTTAAAATTAATGGATAATATTTATAAAAAATGTTTAAATTATTTTAAAGATGATTTAGAAAACAATAAGCCGTTTTTAAGCATTATTACTACTAATATGCCATTATTGTCGAAATATTATCCCGAATATATTACGAGATATTCATTGGATACAAACATGATAATAGATTCCCCTGATTATAAAATCGAATATATTATCACTTCACAACTTTTTCCATTTTCTGAAAATCTTAAAATAGTTAATTTAACACGATCTCTTATTTGGACAAAAAATATTTATCAAATGGCAAAATTTTTTGATAGTAATATAAATATAAATATAGCAAGGTTAATGATAGTTGGATTATCTTTGTATGGTATTTTAGCCCTTTCTGGTCTTTACTACTTACCTATTTTTGTATTATTACTATATAATTTTCATTTTATCAATAGTATTTATATCCCTTTTCATCTCAATATTTTACCTTTTCGTAAAAAATCTAAACCTACAATTACTTTAATTATTCCTTATATCAAATTTGTTAGTTATCCACATGACTATGTTTGGTGATTGGAATTAATTAGACCACAGCCTAGTCCATTTGTAGAAACAATTACTGAAGAAATATATAAAACATGGAATGGAGAAGCATTAATTAATTTCAAGTGGAATTCATATGGAAAACTTTATTATTCAATGATTTGGATGGGATTTATTACTTACTTGGATGTTTTAGTATCGCCGCAACAATTGAATCGAAAGAAGTCAGAAATTCACTTTTAAATTTTTCTGCTTTTCTTGGATTTATTCACTTAACTTTTGAAATTCGTCAATTTATTTATAATCCTATTAGGTGGATTCATGATTTTTGGAATATATTTGGTATATTAATAACTATCAATTTATTATTCTGGAAAAGATGTAACTAATCTTTAATTTTTTATTATAGATATAACAGCATACTTTCTTACAATATATGCCTCAATTTCTTGGCTTAAATCAGATAATAGAAATGTCCCTTTACTTTCTTTTACATGTCTATTCCTAGATTTTAAATTTTTACTGTTTTTTAGAGCATTTGAGTATTTTGGCGTTTATTTTGCAATTATTATTGGTGTTGCAAAACGAATTATCTCATTCCTGGTGGTCTTATTGATCATTTTAATTAGTTTTGCGCATGCATTCTATATTTTATTATCTTTTTATGATCCTTGGAAAATTACTACTTCTTATACTGATAATTATGGTAATCCATATCTTATTCAAAAACCAGATGAAAATACAAACATGTTCAGTCACTATAAAACTGCGCTTTTTGCAATGTTTTTATTTCTGACAGGTATGTTTACGAGTATTTTTATTTTGAAATTTAAGTTATCATTTTAGTTAATTTAATTTATTACAGGTGATTCGAGTGCTCTAACACATTGGCCATATAAAGAGAATTCAACACTTGTTGTATTAATGGTTTTATTCTCTTTCTTGGTTGTCATATACCTTATGAATTTATTCATCGGGTTAATTAATATCGAGATTAAAAAAGATAATAATAGATCTTCCTATTTGATACAAAAGGCGAAGGTAACAGAACTTACATATTTTTTTCATTATATCATAATAAGTGATATTCTTATTTTAAACAATGTAGGTTTTGGCAGAAATTGAGTTGTTTTACTTATTGCCAAATCAGAGACGTTGGAAGTCATGGTTTCCTGATGTGATGTGTGTCTTATTTTATACATTTTACAATTGTCATTGCAATTTTCCAATTCATATAATTTTATTTTATAGATATTATTATGCTGATGTTAAAGAAACGCATAGAAAGGTTAATGAGTTAATAAAAGATGGTGAATGGAAAGCAGATGAATTTCCGGAGATGAAGAATAATTTATTAAAATTATTAAATATCCATAAATTTAACTATCATTACTCCTTAAACCGAAATTTTTGCTATTTTTGTTTTTATTATATTTATATTAATAAAGAATTATCATTAATGTTTTTAAATTATTAATTGAAAATCAATCAATGAGATCTCGATAAAAGTTCTCTTACTCTTAAATAACTAAATACTTGTATTTTAAAAAGGTTCTCATGTCATGAGAAGCAAGATGATGTATTTGTAATTGGATTAAATGTTTAAATGCATTCTCATATTAAACTTTCTAAATTAAGATATAACTCTAACCATTTGATTCAACAACTAATCCGTCAAAATCCTGTTATTATTATTCTGAATGAAATTACTATTGTACTTATCTAAATATAAATATTTTTTTTTATTTAGTTTGTCTGATCTGATATATCTCCACTTAATGCGATAATATTGTTTTCTTAAATATATAGATTTTTCCAGAAATTGAGCGATTTATTTCATATCTTTATTCGAATGTAGAGAAGCAGGGATGATAAACGGAATCCGGGAGATGTATAAAGTTATTAAGTAGGCTCAATAAATATAGTTCCGAAATTCTAAAATCGTTATTTATATTATTTACATTTACATTGATCACGGATATTATCTTTAAGCTAAAGGTAGGCCAGTTTGATTTAAAATTTACAAACCGATTGTTCCGCTAAACAATGCCCTTTGCTGTAATTTTTTCCTAAATGATATTCTCTTTGTATACGTAAATACAGTCAGAACTCGCTATAACGAACTCTTGATATAACGATCACTTGATGAATTCTCGTTTAAACGAGTTTCTTAAAATTTTTTGTTCTATATTAAAACATAAATAAATCGTTATATCAAATTTATAAAACGATTTTTTTTCAAAAATTTTTATTATAAACCGGGAAGGATCGTTAAATCGAGTTCTGACTGTAATCTCAAATTGGGAAGCTTCCTAATAACTTAGAAAAAATTCTTTTCAAGAATTGTAATAGAATAGATTTCTAAAATCTTTACAATTTTGTAAATTGTAGCATATAAATTAACCAGGAAATTCGTGAAGAAAGTGAAGAAAGGATATTTGTATTGTAATTATTACGTGGGAAGTAATCTATTGAGAGATTTGAATATTCTAACAAATGATTGTTGCGCTTGCACTTCGTGTGTTTATAATATAAATAAATAAATATATATATTGTTTAAGGAATTAATTATAAGATTATCAGACAAGTTTCAATAGTTAATCTGAATAATTGGCATTCTTCTTTCTCATCCACAAATATTAAGAGCGATTTTGATATTTTTCTTTTAATAGCATTTATCTTAAATCTTCACCAATAAAAGAGTAGATAAGATTATAATAAAATAATGAAGGAATTAATAAAGAACAAAAAGCATTATTTTTTTTTCTTTTAGATTCGATGTAATAAATAAAATTTTAATCAATAATTTACATATTCATAAAAATTATGCCAATTATTTAAACTACCATAATCCAAAAATAATTACCCGTTGTCTATATATATTTATATTATATAGATTTTTTTTCAGATATTTAAACAATTAAATGAGAAACGCCAGGGAAATCTGGAATTTTGGTTCTCAGTCAATTTGGTCAATAAAAAAAAAAATGCATATCCAAAATTTTGATAGAAATACCGTAGCTTAATTTAGGTTTGGCCCAAAATCTACATAATCTATATTTGGGAAGAACCAATTATGCACTGCTTGAAATTAATGTCGATCAAACCTAAATCTGATTAATTTTACCCGCCATCATTTAACCACCGTCTATTTCTATTTTAGTTACTCCAACTCCGCTATAACTTTGGTTTCTAAATTTTTAAAATTATGAATGATTCTATCTATAAACTTTTAACCTGAAAAAACATGAATATTAAAAATTTTGATATATAAGCTTCCATAAATTTTGATAATATTACTGAATATTATCAGTTGTGTTTTTCAGATTATGAATATTAACGTTAAACGCTTATAAGGTTAAGAATATTAAGGATAGAATTAACCAACCTAATATACTGTATATAACCTCTTTTAAACACATATTTTTGATTGAGATTTCGTCATATAAAATTATTGACCAATCTATATATGATTGATTGTATTAAAACATTCTTTTAATAAAATGAAGCAGATTGTTCTATTTACGAGTTTTTTTCCCACCATTATATAAACTTGAAGCCATCTAAACCCATTTTCAATTGTTTTCAAATTATGTGGATGATGATGATGATGATTTAAGCCAAAAATAATTACCACTACAAATATAACGCGTTCTAAACCAATTTCATCCTCAATTTGTTGCTAAAATCGGCAAAGTTATCCAATGTTCAAAAATTTGTGGATTTTAAAATATAAACCATGATTGGCCTGTCCTTTTGCTAAATCTTGCACAAACATTCCAAAGTTAATTTTGCCATAATTTCATGGTGATCAAATTTTGAGGCATTATGTCTTTCGGGCATAAATGCCCCAACATAAAAATAATGTCTGTAATACAAAAATTTGTAAATTAAGATGGAATCAATCTGAAACAAATCGATAATTTTTTTTCAATTATTGTGTGCAAATTAATTTCGCTTACTATCAAATAATGCATATAAAATTCCGTTGATATGAATCCAAATGATTGTTCTTTTTTCATGTGATATGAAAAATACAATATAACATAAGATTTTAATTTTCGCAAGACTTGTTGTTGTTTATCCCATGTGATGTAAATTCATTTTTTTATAAGTTGATTCATAATATAATCAATGTATTTGCTAATGTTTAATGTTTACAATATTAAGGATTTAACGGAAAACTGAACCCATTTGGTAATCCTTGCCGAGATCATTTTCATTAATAATTTATGTTCTACAAAATGTTTTCTTATTCTAATCAACATTTTTTACATTTTTTGAAGCATTTCTATTCATTTCTAAATGTGAATGTAATTGTAATAGGTCAAGCATAAGTTCTCAATCGTAACATAAACAGAGATCCAAGATGCTTTGCTTTGTTCGAGTGCTTTGATAATGTGTAAAATGATTGACCTGAAGCGTTATTGTTTGTTCTATGAATTTATAAATTATTCAAAATATCTTACCAATCTTGATGATGTATAATCATTACATTTGAATTATTTTAATATATTTGTTTATTAATGTTGATAGATCTGGATCGCTCGATATTTCCTTCTTTTCGTGAACCCCTCCTGAAACCATTTGAAAAAAAAAAAAAAAAAAAAATGTTGTAGTGGTTGATATGACTTGTTCGTGAAATCAAGCACTGTAGATCGTGAACTTTTTTTCCTTTCATTTGGCTTGTTTTTCTCAAAGAGTTTCATTGAGAGGAAAAAAAATAATCTAGACCTATGTGGCAGAGTTTCCTTATTTCTTCATTGCAAAAGCTCAGACCGTTGTACGTACAACAAAAAATTCGGGAAACTTACTGTAACGCTCCAGTTATGCATGAAAGAGGATTTTACGGTAAAACTGATTATTTATTTTAAACTTTAAATAAAAGAAACGCTGAAAGAGGGAAAGAATTGAGAAATATGCATTACACAAAATCCCTTAAGCTTTAAACAGTAATGAGATGAGAGAAATCGCATAACTTTGTTTTTTTTTAGACTATTTAATAATGACAAACCAGTACCTTTTATTTTTTTTTCTTGTGAAAAAAAGGTAGGATTATAATGAATAAAGAAAAAAAATAAAAAAAAAAATAATTAAGGATAGGATGGTTTATAAAATTACGAAATACATTAATAACTGGATGCTGCCTTATCATGGAGTAATCAGTAAATAACCGGTTTGTGTCTTTCATTTAACCCTTTAAAACCACAAATCGCATTAGAATTCGACGAGATAATACATCAATGGAGAGTAAAAATGTTCAAGTGAAAAAGTTGCATGATAAATCTTTTTTTTTTTTTTTTAATACAAATTGTACACACAAGATTATTCATGATAACTGTTACTTTATAAGGTATCAGGATATCGCTTCTTATTTAAGTCATATTATCGTTATTCAAGTAACTTTTGTTTGAAATTCAATTATCTCTTGCATCAATCAAACCTCTCACACTCCCATACAATGTTACATAAGGAATCTAGTAATGAATATAATGACTAAGAAGTTATATAAGCGGTAATTAACTGGTTTTAGCTCATTATTTAATCTTTTTTTTTTGAGCGAGAGTTTCACGATCCATTTAAGGAAATAATTCATTCATGCATAACCAGAAAGAAAAGTGTTCTTTGATGTTTGCTTATTTTGATTTCACAATGATAATTAGCCTTCTAACCAAAATTACATACCTGATTACACAATCTGAGGCGCTTCATGCATCGACTTGGAATGATCGTTGTTTAAATTTGTTAAGAGAATTTCAAAAAACATTAAGCCACAAAATTTTCTTTTTGTTTTGATCTACCCAAGCACGTTGTTGTTTTTTTTTGGTTTCCACTACGTCAATCGCTCTAAAAGATTTTTCATGCATGGAAACCATGTGCCACATTCCTTTCGTTTACTGCGGAATAAAGTAAAAAATATTTTTTTTTTCTTTTTTTTAAAGTTGTCTAAGTAATAAAAAATAATTTATAGGAACAAGCTTTTCCGAAATTTTTTTTTTTTTTTTTTATTGAGTGGGAAAAAAAAGATAAAACAGGGAAAAAAATTTATTTATATTTCATTATATCAAAATTATTTACTTTTATTGCAACGTGTGGCCTGGCCTTGTTCTAGACCTTCTGGGCGTGTAGATTGATTTACATGAAATATTTACATGAAATTTGAAAGAATGTCATAATATATATAAAAACGAGCTTTAGCCCACCATGCCCCTAACTATTCAATTTTTATGCTTTGCCCCAAAAAAGATTTATATTTTTTACAAAAAAAGAAAAAAAAACTAAACATATTAAACACGATGGGAAATCTTATGACAAAATCTCGCAAGGAGAGAAATCGTTCCTCAATATCACCCTCCGGTACCGTCTCTACCATTAATAATTGTAATAAAAACGTCAAGTGCAACAACAAAGGTTTTTACAGATTTATAAATGGTCGCAAGTACTTTGACATGGACGGTTCATCTTATGCGTTGCCCGTGGATGACGAAGAATGCGATCGATTGCAAATTCAGCATTTTCTGTTTCGCCACGTTTGGCAAAGAAACTTTAGTTCGCCCGTTAAACAAATGTTGGAGAATGGATGCAAAGTGTTGGATGTAGGGTAATTATCAAATTTCATAATTAACCTATTTTCATCTTAAATATGCTTTGAAAGCTTGACTAAAAAAGAATCGAACATTCCAATATCAATTAGTTGCGGACCGGGAACTTGGTTATTGGATATGGCTGCGGAATATGGACAATCCCGGTTTATAGGTTTTGATATGGTCGCGACCTTTCCATCCGAGATAAAGCCTCATAACCTAAGTTTCATACAAGCAAACCTTCTCGATGGACTACCTTTTAAAGATAATGAATTTGACTTCGTTTACATGCAAAATTGTTCCATGTGCTTTACCGAAACTCAATGGAAGGAAAAGGTGATACCTGAAATGATGCGAGTGACCAAAAAAGATGGGTGGGTAGAATTCATGGAAATCGCACCAGAAGTCATAAATATGCCGAAAAAATTAATACCTTTACATGATGCATGTACGTATCATTATTAAACATCATAATTTTTTTTTTTTTTTATGATTCTTTCTTTATTAATTGTTATCTGGCTTGCTCCCATTTAGTTATCAATCATGGCAGGTTAAATAATTTAAATTTCGAAATAACTAATCACCTGGATAATTATTTACGGACCTACTCTTCGAATCGATTGACGGATTTTCAAAAAGAAACCTGTCAATTACATCACCATGAGAAGATGGATTCAACGGATTCAATAAATATGGCGGGAAGAATTTCCAAGGAAATCGTCATATCATTTTACCATGCAATCTCTCCCATGCTAATACCCGCATTGGGGGTTACTCAAAAAGAATATGATGAAATAGTTGATAGCATTAGTGGGGAACTTGAAAAGAATAAGAGTTTTAATAATTTGTACAGATATTATGCTAGGAAAGGATGTTGATATTTGTAGATCGGTTGTACCTATTTATTTTTTGTATTATAATAATAATTAATAAATTATAATTTATCCAATCAAGGAAAAAAAATAAAAATAAAAAAACAATAACAATTAATTAGTGCACGGTTTGCACAAAATAAATTTTTAATTTCTTCGTCATCGGGGTTTGTCACAAATGAATGGGAGGGTCACGCAATTGTCCTTTTTGAACCACTCAAAAAATGTGGCTTCAATACATGTCGATCACGATCATCAAGTTTTATGTTTTGAAAATTTTTTTAAAGGGTAAAATAAATTCCACAGTCACACTTTTGCCCCTTTGTTTAATGAGGATAATAAACTTTTGGTGAATCTCTCCTTTTTATCTAATTAAAGATTTTATTCCATGCAAGGGTTCGTTTGTTGATCCAAAATATTTTCTTGTCGATCGAAGGTTGTTGGTGAGAAGTTCAATTCTAATTAATTACTTTCTTTCCTTCCTCTGAATGAACTAGATGAAAGCACCTGAAATCATTAAGCATTACTTTTTTTTGAAGTTGAAATTTCAGCGTTAACCCGTAATCGTGAGGAAAAGTTAAAGACTTCTTTCAACATAAAAAGTACCGCAATGTGTATTTTAAATCAAGTAAGTGATACCAAACCCTGCAGTGTTATAACACTTACATTTCTATAATTAAATTAAATTGGTGTAGCGAAAACATCCATTGGTAAGAATCTGCCTTTCACTTTCTTTTTTTTCTAAACACCCAAATACTGGAGAATAAAATTAGAATAATCCATCCAGGATTAGGACATGCATCGTGTGCATCGGATAAAAAAAAAAAAAAAAAAAAAATATTGTCGAAAGAGGGAGGAGCTTTCAAACGATCTTGAAAAAAAAAATTTTTTTTTTTCGCAAGTCAGATTGGTGCGATTTGAAGGAAAAAAATAACTCCGTGTAACGCTACGGCAATCATGTTTTTTTTTTCTCAAAAGAAAAATCGTATGATACATACAATTTACACAATTTTATGAGATAATCTCATTTGGGAGCACAAAAAAAATTTTTATCGGGGGGAATTTTTAAACTCAGTGACACGGTTCCTGAAATCCGTTCCAAAAAAAGGGTTGATTACGTCAGGATAATGGATGATTTAATAGTTGATTGATTTCCCACGAAAAATATGAACGTGAAAAGGTAAAGGAAAAAAAAAATATATATATTGTTTTGAAACAATATATACACTGGGTCGATTGGAACTTAAATGGTAATCATGATTCGGGTTATCGTATGAAAATTTTTGATACTCGATGAATGATGTTTTTTAATTAAAAATTCTTTTTGAGATCAAAAAAAAAATTTTTTTTGGCAACTTGGTTGATCAAATTTTTTTTTTTAATACCAGTGGGTGGTGGAATTTTTTTTTTTTTTTTTTTTGCGACGAAAAAAAAAAAAGAAAAAGAGATTTAAACGACAATTTGAGATCATTGTTTCCCGATTTTGGTAATCAGAGCAAGCCTCTCCCCAAAAAAGGGGGGAAAGAAAATGTCTTGAAAAAAATTTCAATAAATTTAGAAAAAAGTTTATTAATCTATACAGGGTTAATCGGTTAAATGTTCCAGGGCCTGTGCCCCTTGATCTCACAATCGTAAGGTTTCAAAAAAATTTTGTGTCAAAGGTTCAAAAAACCCTGTTTATTTGTTTACGTGAACAATTAATTTATTAAAAAGAAATAATTTTTAAAAATGCTTACTCAAAAATGCTGAATGCATGAGATTGTTCAAAGAATCATGATTTAGCAATTCATTGTGAAATACTTGTTGAGACGTTCTAAAAAAAAAAAAAAATTCCTAGTAAAATCAAAAAAAAAAAAGTTTTTAAACAAAGAATGTTGAAATTTTAAAATATTTTTTTAAGACTAACTGAAATCCTTTTTCGCAAATGTCGTGAAACCCCTAATGTTGGAAATTGCAATATTACAGGTAGTGTTACATCATTATTGACGTTTTGTTGATCAACCATATCACATGTATTAGACGTCACATCGTATCAACATCCGTATTCTAAAGGAGGATATTTATGATATGCATTGGCGCGACAAATAGATGCGAATGACGGGGCCCGTAACGCAAGAAACACGATTCATTCAAAGAAATTTTTGAATGGTCCCATAATTGGAGGGGGGTTCACTGCATACCAGTGTGGGAAAATTTTGATTTTTTTTCATTTTTAAACAAAATTGGTAATGTTTCGTTATTTTTAATGAAACACGCGCTATGACTCATCAACCCTTTTTTAGACTCCTCTCGGGTAACAGGCAGGCTGATAAATAAATAAAATAATTACCAAATCGTGCGAAAGTTCAAATTTTAAATTATCTATTTTTGATTTCAAATTAAAGGGACCCACTTAAAAAATCATTTGGTTAGTTCCCTGCAAGCAGTGACATTTTGTAACCTAAAATAAAAACATTTTTATCCATAGATAGTGGATTGTTTCTCGGAGTTACACATTTCCCTTATATGTTCAATTTTAGTGTCGTTTGAATTGTTTTGTAAATGTATAAAAAGCACGTCCAAAATTTCAAGCCTTTCTCTTTATCTAAAAAAAAGATTACAAGAAACAAAAAAAAAATCAATCAAAGTACTTTTTTTTTAAAGAAAAAAAAAATTAATTTCAAATCAAAAATATACCCAATCTATTAAAAAAAATTAAAATGACTTCATTTATCAACAATAACATTTTATCTCGCGAAGAATACATCGCTGCTTATAAGTCAAGAAATGCCACCGACTTTTTAAATTATCGTGAAAACATCCTCTCCGGTTTACTTGGGTTGTATAAACATCGTTTGTTCCCAACTCAACTTGAAGCATTACGTGAACGTTTCGAAGTGTCCCTTCAAGAACTGGTCAACGCAACACCCCACGATATTGAAATCTTGGAACAAGATTATAGTTCACTCGAACATGATGATCACGTCCTTACTCTTGAGGAACAAAGGAATATAGTCATGAGAGCTCATTTTGAATACGCTTTTCAAAGATTAAGAGAGAATGTTCAAATGGTGGTTAATAGTACAATTTATTTGCCTGCTGTATCTGCTCGTATTTAGGATGTGGACGAATAGATTTTTTTTTTTTCCTTCTCTTTCATATAGATTCATAGACGAAACATAATCATAATTTTTTTTTTTTTTTTTTTTTCATTTATCATCACTAGTAGTATTCTTTTACGTTTCTTTATTTTTAAAAAAAAATTTTTTATCTTTTTTTTTTTTTTTCATTTATTTATTATTGAATGTAAATACAAAGTATGTAAACATTGAATATCTTTTTTTTTTTTTGATATTCGTTATAACCAATCATGTTCGAATTAAACAAACAAAACTATCAAATACCTTTCTTTATATTACCATGCATTTCTTGTGCGAGATAAATTTACGTCAAATATGCTCATTCGTTATTTTTGCGCTTATCCATGCATGAAATAAAAAACCTTTTTTACGCGATAAAATAATGCCGTGCCGGACATTTGACGATCCTTCCTGCGCTACAACTAAACCCGATTCTGTCGAACCCGATTTTCATTTTATAAATAAAAACCCAATGTTTGAAAAAAAATAATTGTATATATGCCTATCGTATCATTTCCATGTTTCTTTCCAGATTATTATTACAAAAGGAACAGAAGAAATTATTAGATTTATTGTTCTTTAATAATTACTCTACAAAACCTTGCAAAGGTAAAATGGAAGAGGTCCCTGAAAGTAATGAAAATGGAGAATCCAAACCTTTAGAACAAAAAGATATTGAAGATAAACCGGAATGGTACGAAGCTCACAAAATCGCAATTCAGGTAACAGTACAGTTATTATTATTGTTTTATTTAATATTTTTCTTTTTAAATAAAGGAGGTATTAAATTACAGATTATTATTATTATATTATTACTATAATTACATGTTCCCACCCACAAAAAGAATGATCAACAACTTTACGCCGATCCTGTGACAGGTTATACAGTGATGACAGAATTGTATCATAAATCAAGAGGTTACTGTTGCGGAAATAAATGTAGACATTGCCCGTTTAATTATGAAAATGTAGGGAAAAATATTGATTTGAAAGCTCTAGCTAATAAAGGTTCCTTGAAAATTGATAACGAGAAAAAGGATTGATAAAGAATGATTACAATAAGTAAAGATTATATATATTAATGCTCGAAGAAATGCCATTATTAGCAAAAAGGTAAAGGAAAAAGGAGATATATATATATATATATATATATTTTTAAGAAAAAATTATCTAAAATCTTTCAATTGATATTGCATGTAGCGTGTTTGTGCTGTGCAGCTATAACGATTTTCCACGCCGTAAATAAAAAAAAGTCATGTTTATGATAATTTTTTTTTCGGATGTTTTTTACTTTGTGCGGTTTAAATATAATCCAATTCACGTCTTCTGTTAACGCGGTTCTATAGTAATATTCATTCTCTGAGGATTTTTTTGTTTCCTTTTTTTCTTTTTTTCTTTTTTCTTTTCTTTTTTCTACACAAAATATTTACAAAGTGAAAAGGCATTCACTATTTTAAAATTCAAGACCTTTGACTCCTTTTTAACTCATCTGTTCTTCTGAGGAGAAGGGCGTATAATACCAAAAGAATCAACTACACCATCAAAATTTGAATTCATGGAATTATCATTGTTGACAGAGGACTGTCGACCGCCCGCGTAAGTGTATCGAAAATTTGTCGGATTTAATCCATACGAGTCACTTGTATCCCCCCGTATATCATCACTCCATCCTTCATTGATTGTGTACTACAATTTTACAAATAAAGTTAGCGTTGAAGTAATTTCGAATTTTTTTTTTTTTTACGTTTCTCGGAAACTAACCTACCTGTATGAAATTTCCTATGCCTCCGAAATTAATTCCAATATCACAAACGACGTAGACCCAATAATGTTTGACACGTATGATATGTCCAATGTTATAGATGGTAACGGGAACGTATTGTATGATAAAGATCAATATGTAACTTGAAATTTTACTGTAAATGCGCTTGTTCGTTTCTTTGCGTTGGACCGCAATTTCTTCAGGTATGTTCGAATTTTCGAAGCATTCTTCAATCTTGATGGATCTCATCTCACGTATGATGCTTATATAACAATATAAACTAACCAACATCACCACGCTTATGATGCATAACGAGGATATCGCCAGGACTTTATCGGAAAATTCACCCCCACACCAGTAATTATTTGGTCCATAAGATTTGTAAAATATGATGGTAATTAACGAAGACAAAGATATCATCCCGGTGAATAATTTGTAATCATACTTTCCTAAACTGAAGAAACGTCCTCGCTTTACACGTAGAAACGTCGTGACCGCCACTCCCCCCACCAAGAACATGTTCATGCATTGAAAAAAGTTGTTCAACCCACCAATTATCTTGCAATATGAATCCTTCCATAGGGTTTTGGTTATTGCCATGTGTGAGATATTCACGACATGTGTCAGGATTAGAAAGAGATCTGTTATGGCGATGTACATTGGAACTCTCAAAGTCATTGGCAAGGAGACACCGTTACTTCTCCGCCTGTAATAACTTCTGTAAAGAACATAACTAGTTCCGACAAAGTTGAAGTATAATGCTAAATAAGATGAAATGATGACGACCAGGTATCCGGTTCGCGAATCAAATGGGAATGTAGAATATAATTCGACGTTATCTTCTTGTTGAAATTGTACTTTATTATAAATTAATTTATTATGATCATGAATATTGTTAACAAGTAAACTCCAATTTAAATAATTATTATTATTGAAGTGCAAGGAAAGTGCCTCTCCTGCGTAAGGTAATCCAAGAATTAAAATAATTAAATTAGCTACGATGATACTTCCATGATGATACAAGCTTGTCATGATAATATTTCTAATATAAAACCTAAAATGATGTGAAGGCTAGTCTCAATTATTTATTTTTTTAAAAATATATATATATATATATATTTTTTTAATTTTTTTTTTTTTTTTCCTTCTTTATTTTGTTGCGTTCAAAAAATTATCATCTTTTATTGATAAATCATGAGATGGCTCAAATGTCGCTATCAGTTTTAATACGCTAGAATTGCAAATATCTTTTTCCTCCTAAATGATTAAATTGCGGAAGTTGAAAGGGAAAAAAATCGGTTATCAAGTGAAAAAAAAAGAGAGATGCATTTACTTTTAAATATCTACTTTTTAAGACATTAACAAAAAATTTATACATTTATAGAATTGATTTACTGTAAGTATTTATTCGATTTGCACAATTTGTGATTCTTAAGTATACCGCCTTAATACACCACATAATTATACATTTAGTCTAACCATTGTTTAGATAAATGACTTTTTTTTTTTCAAAAAATATCTCCTTATAATTTATGAAAGGATAAAATGATCGATTTTGATGGTAAAAAGAAATAAACAAATTTACTAAAAATAAATTTTTTATTGATTGATATGCGCGATTATATTTCGAAACCGAAGATACAATGTAATCAATTAGAAAAAGGGAAATCTTTCAAAACGCAATTTACACAAATTTTGTTTGTCGTGCTAGCATCAATTTTTTATCGTATGATTCGTTAATTTTTATGTTTGTTCAATTGGATTTTGAAGTAAACATGTAATCCTTTGTGTTTCCCCCCCCCCCCAAAAATGACTTCAAAGAACAGGAAATTGAATAAAGAATGTAAGAAAAATACCTTTGCTAATTTCTGTGACGTTTCATAGTCATACAAATGTATTACCGTTCCGTACTCGGCATCGAGAAAATTTCCCAAAATTTGGTACAGTACTAATACATTGGACGTTTCATAAGATCATTTTGACCATATTTAGAAATTAACGCATTACAATTTTGAAAACAACCCATTGATTAGATAGATTATTTGCACGTCGTATTGTTTTAAAAACTTATTTCACAAGAAAAAAAAAAGTTCATTGTAAACAAAAAGGTAAAATTTGTTTGGTTTATTTATTTTTGTTTATTATTAAATTAATTTTATTCACAGATAAGTGTTTGAGAATTTCGCTCTTGTCGTTTCGATAGAGTTAGACCCCTCGATGTAAATAAATAGCATAAGCATTGTTTTAGAGAGTCGTTATTTGTACGAGTCACGAGAATGACAAACTCCTTGGCTTTTCGGTTCAATATACATATACATATAATTGTATCTAATTTATTTGTCAAAACCGTCACTTCTTTTAATTCTTCCAATTACTTGACGAGCTTAATGATCCTATGAATTAAATAATTAAATTTTTTTTTTTCAGTACCGTTTTTGATTGGCAGATCAGTTAATGTAACACAAATAAAACTCCGAAAATTTCGGCTCTTGGTCAAAAGTTCAATGGAGGTGAAAAAAAAAAACACAATGAATTTTTGAGAAACGTATTTCTTATTCACGCGCGTTCCTTTCTTTTTTTTCAAAAAAAAAATTAAAAATATAATTGGTTTAATTTGGGAGATGCAAAAAAAAAATCCAAGGGACAACTTTCACGTGAATGGCCGATTGATTCATTTAATAATAAAATTTTATTGTATTCAATTAAATAGTAAATAAATAAAATAAAACCTTATATTTATTATTTTTAAAGCAAATAAAAAATCTTGGTAAAAAAAATAATATAAAATATTATATGCTTTCTCAAGTTTTAAAAAGTTATAAAAAGTAAAGATAAAAGATTAAAATTTAATAATTATACCTATTAATTGATTTAATGTATATTTTTTGTTTATTTAATAATAATCTTACAAGTAGAAAGTAACTTTATTTATGATTTTTTTTTTTTATAAAGATTTTAAAATATACAGGATATAAAAGCATTATTTTTACTAATATTTTTTATCATTTTTATCAATATTATAATATTCTAAATAATTATTTTTAAAAGTCAAGTTATATGAGTTATATATAATGAAATTTATGATAAAATTGATAAAATTTTCAAAAACTGAAATTAGTTAAACCAATTTCAATAAATTTTAAAATTATTATTATTAAAGAATATTTTTAATAAATTAAATTACACTATGAGTTGTGATAAGATTATGCTATTTTTTTTTTTAGTAATATCTTTAATTATTATTATTAACGAAAAGTATTATAGTATTTATATAAAGTAAATATTAAATATTAAAAATAAAGTAATAATTATTTACAAATAATTGTAAATATATATATTTTATAAATTGTATTACAGGTAATTACTGTTCATTTTTAATAAATTAAAATTTATAAAATGGTATACTTTTCAATTGTTTCTAATGCTATAATGTTTACTATTACATATTATTACATATCTAGCAATGATTTAAATAAAATTTAATTATAATATAGAATATGATTTTAAAGATTTAATTATTATAAATTAAATGAACTAAATATATAGTATAAAATAAAATTTATATTACTGTTAATTTTTTTTATATCATTCAAATTAAAGATCAATTTGATATAATTAATAATTATATAAAATAAAAAATTAACTATATAAAATATTTAAAACTTTATTTAAAGATGAAAAGATTTATTGTAAAATGTCTATTTTCTATTATACACGTTAATTTTACCATAAAACTTTATAGATTATTATTATAATAAAGTTGAATTAATCAGCCTTTTTCATTTTTTTTTTATGTTATAAAAAAACAAATCATCAGTTAAGCGGATAATTGCGTTGTGAAAATAAAATGATGATGAACGATCACGTGTGCGGAAAGAGAAATGCACTAGTCCCGTAACATTTTTTTTTTTTATAGTGCATAGACATATATTGTTCGCTTCGCTCCGAACAATGAACCGGGAATCCCACTTTATTGATCGTCAGATAGCGCAAATCAATTTTATTTTGTTTTCATAATTATAAACACGAGAAAAAAAAAAAAAAAAAGGACAATTTCAATTAAAAGTTCGTGTAACCATATTCTAAAAATCGTTTTATCGTTTTTATTTAACATTTCTTGGGGTCGAAGAATATTCATATGATAAAAATTAACTAACCACTTTTATCACATAAAATTGTAAAATTTATATAAATTATAATTGTTATAACATAAAAAATAACTTGTTTTGTAATTGCTAATAATAAATATTTAAAAACCTACAGAGTCAATCTTAAAAAAAAAAATTTTTAACTATCTTAAAATCTTATTAAAAAAAAAAATAATCTAGGGTAGTTCGGAAGGTAGAATGGAATGATATTGAGAATAAATGTTTTATTTGCTTTAATGAAAAAATACTTGCATATTTTTGTTAAGAACGTTGCGAATGTCATTATCGTAAGAATTCATAAAATTTGGCGTAATTTCAAGAGGTGAAAAGGTTTTTTTAAGTGAAATGATTTCAGATTGTGGAAAGTTCAAGCTTTGAGATTCAGGGGTTAATTCATTCGGGCAGTTTTGTGGTAAAGGTGACGAAAGTTTTATTCCTAAATGATTTTTCCAACGAACATTTAATAAGGCACGATAATTTGTAGGAGTCATTGACATCTTGGTTAAACAACTTCTCCTCGGATTATAGACGTAGCCGGGATAAATACGACTATGAACCTTCTTTGCACAATCAGCGATAAGCGTAAAAAGGTCTTTAACTTCCTTTGGTTCGTCTTTCCATCTTGTACCAGCAATTTTGGAAATTTTGTCTAGCCTTTCAAGACTCGTTGCTTGACAGATAGCCATTTTAGCTTGTAAATTCCTTCGATATATCACAAAAGAATTTTGCGGTCTCGGTATCTTCAAGGTACGATGATTTTCTATTGGCGTTAATAGATCATAAAGCGACAATACGGTGTTCTGTTCGATCTTGAGCAAGGTATCCTCGCTGATATATTTTGAAATAACTTTGTTAACAATAGTAGAGTATTTATCAGGAAGATTTTCGTGATTAAAATCACAAAGTTGATACGGAAAATATTGCATGGAATACGACATGATTATTCAACGAGGAGAATTTTTGGGTAATTTGATAACATAAACCTGTCGACAAGCAATCTCTTTATATATGAATTAATTTCTCCTCGTAATACACCCGGAAAATTTCATGAATAATAAAAACATTTAAAGAAATAAAGAAATGTGAGATCCAATCAAATTTTTACTCACTCCTTGATATTATTACCTTTCTTAAGATGTTTACGATAAATACATAAATTAATTTTAAATTAATAGTTGTATTGTATTGTTATTATGTACAGTAGATATCGTTGTATACCATTTTGAATTAAGTTTTTTTTAATTTTTGTTGTTCTTAATAAATTATTACTATTGTTAAAGAGTCATAATCTAATCCTTTGTCTGGATACTGTACATTCTTCATTCAATAACCACACCATTTGTGTATCGAAACAAATTATTCGTCCTCCTTATCATAATATCAATTTTTCCGTGATATCATACATACATGGTAATTGTAACTACCTCCTCTCGGGCATTATCAAATCAAATTAAATCTTTCAAGAAGATTATTAAATATCGCGTATAATTAGTAATCGTGCCCTAACCCTATTATAAAAACAATTATATAATAAAAGATAAATCCCGTTGTCGGACAATCAGGTGATCTCAGATGAGAATTCGTTATATTAAAAAAAATATATATATATATATTTAATTACCTAATTATTGAATCGTTCCACTAAATAAAGGTCTGCAAAGGTTGAAAACATTAAATAATCTTTATATAAGCCTAGTTATCATAATAAAAAAAATCTTCCTTGCTGTTTAAAGATAAAATTAAATAAATATAAATATAATGAATGATGTAAAAACATGGTAACCTAAAGTTCTAGAATCAAAATAACAAAATTCACTTGTGTAAGTAATCAATGTGCATCGTAATCCATGTGTAATCTCTTGTAATCTGTTCTGTGCGTAATTAAAAAAAAATAGTAGAACATTATTTTTCTAAAAAAAAAAAAGTGATATCTGACCAATTTAGTATCCTATATTAAAAAAAAATATATATATTTTAATATTTGATTATTTGAAACAAAAAAAAAAAATCTTGGCGTAATTAAGTACCGGAATTTTTTTTTTTTTTTTTTTTAAAATTAAGATATATAAATAAAATTTTTTTATATTCGGCGAAAATTAAACTGGAAAATTTTTTAATATTTCAAAAAATTTTTACGCCTTGATCGCTACCGTACAGGAGGAGGTACAATGGGGGGTTCTTTGGTTCTTTTCTCGTTCTTTTTTTTTTTGAAACAAATATCAACATTAAAAAATAGTAAATTAGAGATCTGCAACTCTTATTTTAGTAAACCTGAAAGATTTGCAAATGGGCTTATCAGAGAAATATTTCCATTTATTTTTTCAATCTGAATTCTAGACTCAAACAAAGTGATGTTGTGAAACAACCGCAGCAACCTATATCAAACTCATTGAAAGTATGTTCGTTGTATGCTATGATTTCTTTTTAAGTTTATACCTTATGTGTAGCAAATGTTTCGATTCCTAAAGTCTTTTTGAACGCAACGAAGAATTCAAAGCAGAGAACTATCCTAGTTGATTCATTTTGTTACCTCTATGGCTTATTTTATATACCACTAAACCTTGTTATAAGTGAACGAACATACCTTTATAAATCCCTTATGCTTCCAACAGGACAGTTTAACTAGAAAAAGTGACAGCATTAGTATTTGGTTTTCTATGCTTCAAGAGATCGTTTAACTCCTAATGTAAACTGTCTGCTTGCCTGCTATAGATCAGTAAGACTAGTACAAACGGCAAGCTTTCTTCTAATGTTAAAGCTTTAAATGTATTCATCCGAAAAAGGCGAGGTCACGTTAAAAATCATAAAATTAAAGTTTGAGCATGATCAGCTAAGCTCTCATTAATTTTACCGCAGTTTTAGCTCTTTTAAGTTCCCTTGGTAGAATCGTTACGATTCTTTCTCTCAACTTCAGGTATTTACCTTTCAATGCTTTTTGTATTTCTTGCAGATTCAGTAGAAGCATTTACTTAAATCTATATTTAATAAAGTATTATACAACCAAAATAGAAGTTTGAGATATGGGAGGTTTGCTATTAAATCATATGATCCGTAACGTGATTTTAATTGCAAACCTCCCATATGATTAAATACCTGTTTGTTTGGTAAATTGCTTCATATGATTGGTACAAATATTTAAATATTTTGTTAAATTTTATTTATTTAATTATAAATTAATATAATTAATTAAAAAAATATATGCAAAATAGATTTTCATAGTTAAAATTGATAAAAATACTTAACTATTTTTGTTTAATTCATTTTCAACTATATAGATAAGGTTCTCCAATGATTATAATAGAATTAATGAAAAGAAATAAACATTTTTATAATGTAATTAAATATAATGATGAAATTGAAGAATTAATTTAATAATATAAGTCATATTTATTTAATATAATTAGTATTTTATTAATGTTACGTAAGTTTATATATTATTGATTTATTTTTACCAAATTTTTTTACTTTAACATTTTTAAAATATGATAATAATGCTAATTAATAAAAAAAGAAAATTTACTTATTTAACGTAATAAATTATAACGTTAATGAATTTTTAATAAATTTAAAGTATAATTCAAATGAATAATGATTTACTAAAGTTTATTAAATTAATTACTATTGATTAGAATATTAATAATAAAATTCATAAATTTACTTATTATAAACCTTCAAAGTATTATGCATCGTAAATTTTTGAGATATTATGTGTTGTTAGAACTTTGAATTAGATCAGATCAACCTGTTTACCTAACCTGAACTAACCTGAAAATTCAGATCAAGTCAATAGATTTTCAGGTTGATATCAGGTTAGGTCAATAGGTTGATCTAACCTGACTTGATCTGATAAAATTTAGGTCAACCAATTATTTTTTTTGAATAATTTATTATCGTTAAATTAGAAATAATAAAGTTAATTAAATAAATTAATAATTGTTTATTATATTACTATTTATATTAAATATTTTTTTTTTTATTTTTTAAAGTACGGTAGTTCCACATAATCTTTATTATGATAAAAGTATAATATAAAGTAAAATACAAATCAAGAAGAAAAAATGAAAATCTCGTACAGAAAAGAAAAACTAAACTATAGAAGACCGACCCTGCACTCCCCCAGATCAATTCTAACCTAAGCTAAAACTATCACTTCTGAGTATAATCAAAAAGTAAAACAGGAGAGGGCTTGGCCACTACTGCACCAAAAATTCGTCCAGTGGGATCCAAGTTGCACCATGGTGTTTATTGGATCAGCGTTATTATAGTTGGTAGGAATACCATATGGAAGATCAAAACCTAAAGAAATGAAGTTATCTAATTTATTTTTTAGGTTAATGTTTGCAGCTTTCTCGATAGCAGATTGATGATTACACCTATCAATCCAAAATGTTGTGATTCTTCATAAATGAAATGCATGAAAGATGAATATGTGGATAACACGGTAGGCATATGCGGAAGATTATTGTGAATAAGTTCAAAGAGGGTGGTAGGAACAATACCTTTAATGAGAACCACAAAGAAGAAGGAGGTTGAAAGGTTCTACCAATTAAGATTGTCAATATCGATCAATTAAGCATTGGTGATGTCTTTAAGGTAGTTTTTTGCTCGTTGTATGAGCAACTTCAGTTGATAGTCAATTATCGGACAGGTCTATATATGAAGGAAGTCTTCGTCTGCAGCCTCACATCAGGGGCATAGTATTAAGGATGGAAAAAGAGACAGATGTCTATTTTTCAGGATTTCAATTGTAGGAAGCATTTCCAGCAGACGTTGAAACTTTTTCATTCTTGTAGTAGAGACTACATATGAAGTGTTATTGGTAGCGATATTTGTCATTAAGGCAGAAGAAGGTAACAAACCAATTAATTTTGAAGAAAGGTTGATATTTGCTAAGTACATGCAATGATAAAATTTGCTGAAAATGCTTTTGACAGAAGATGTCTTTTATAAGTTGCCTAATCGGTAAAAGGATGGGTTGATTGTTGTAGTTAAAAAAACTTTGTAGAGCAAATATTGTATTAAATTGCATGACTGAAAGGGTGGGAGCGTCTTTTGCCATAGCGTCGACTTTGTTGTTCAGTAGATTGTTTGAATGTGCTTTGACTTTTATCAAATGGATGTTCAGGTTATGCACAGAGATCACTTTGAAAAGACAAGACCAATGCACAGAATTGTTAATTTTCAGAAAAGGCCTGAAGGTGGGAGACTGTCTCTTAAGGAAACTAACTTTGTTGAACTGTGATATTATAACAGCTGAATCAGTATAGACTCTGACTTTACAATTTGAAAGAGCAGTCAGAAGTGCTGTAAAAAGGGCTGCAAATTCAGGTATTGATGATGATGGAAAGCTAGAGGTCAAAGCAGTGCTGAAGGAAACTATGGACAAATTTTGGTGGGATTGTAGCTAAGCAAACCCCATCTTGATTGAAGAAAGGCCTATGTTTATAAGGGATCCATCTGTATAAAATTCTAATTCAGTAGCAAAAACAAAATTAGTAGAAAGTGTTAGTAATTCTTCTTTATGTGAAGAAGGGATAAATCTATCTATACAAAAATTATAAGTGGGGGGATGAAAAGAAGATGGTCTATTTAAGATATTGGGCTGAGAGAACGCAATTGCACAAGTCAATGCTTGTTCATTCAGAGCATCAGCTGATAACGCTGTCAAATTAAAACTGTCATAATAAATATTGTGAAATGCTGCACAGTATACATGAGGGATACTGACACGACAGTATGATTTGTTAGTTGGAGGTGCATTCAGGTTATGCAAAGAACAGCGTGAACATGAGGTTAATTTTATACTATGATCAGGCGCTTTTTCAAAGTTATAGTGTCTAAGATGCAAATTGTATTGGTCAGCATGAGTGATACGTCCAATGATAAAACTGTTTAAATTGAATATCCAGCCTACAGCGTACGATCTGTAACCAGGGGTAAGATATTGCTATTTTAATGTGTAACCATATATAAGATTGTATGAAAATATTCTAGTGATAAATCTATTAGGTGATGGTTGTAAATACTGTTCCATGATAGTGAACCATTTGGGGGTTCTGACAAATCTTGTTTGTTAATGCATAATATAGATTAGATCTTTATAGAAGAACATGTAGTTACTCACACAGTTTACCAGTTGTTCCGCAAAAAGAACTGAGCATTTTCTGAGATTCAGGACGTGATTTCTGTATATAGGTTTAATGAGGTCTGAGATTGGGGTCGCACCTCTAGATATCAGATTATTTGAGCTTAATGAAACGCTAAAGTTAATGTTCAGGTTGTTTAATATACTAAGCAGAGCTGGAAGCCAGTCATCTTTAGACCTCTGGGTATTATATGGCTAATGTATTAAAGGAGAGATATATAACCATTCCTGAGTTTGTAATTGTCTAACAGAATTTTAAAAGTAAGGCCTAGTAAGTTAGGTTCATTGGCCATCTGCAGAAGAATGCTACTAAGATTCTGAATAATTCTTTGGTGGAGAGGAGTAATATTGTAAAAATAGTGTGACAGAAAAAGCGAGGATGGCATTTTCTGTGAGAAGTGCAATTTGGAGCGAATGAAGGCTACATATAAGGCCATGATTCAGACACAATGTTTTTCTGAAGGGAGTGTAAGTTGTGACTTATATTCTATACGTGATAGAATGACCGTATTGAATATATATGTAAGATGAGCGTCCGTTAGTCATTTAGAACGCATTATGGTGATTGCCGACTTGATCTCTTCATGAATCTGATTGGTGATAAATGTTTTGTTGTCTGTTAATGAGATCCAAACTCCTAGATACCTAACACTTTCGCTAGGTTTTCGTGCGGTGATGTGATGTGTGTTGTTGTTATTATCGATTGTGAAAGGCTCTAACTAAGTTTTATTAACCAAAAGTTCTAACTTAGGCCAATTAACTTGGATGTCATTAAAGGAGTAGAAACTGTTAGCAATACTAATAATTGATGTCAGGTCATCAGCAGACTTGGCAATCCATAGAGTATCGTTCATGAATGCTAAGGCTGGGATAGTTGTGAACAGACATTGTGTGGCTGGTAACTGAACATCAGGTTGCCAATTACAACTCATTTTATAGCTGTAGGGTAACTCCTGGACTCTACAGAGCAGTGGGTCATAGTATATACATCACAAGAGGGGTGAGATGATTTTTCCTTGGTCGATACTGGAAATTATGACATAAGGATCGATATTGCCATGAGCTGTGAAGATACAGTTGAGTCTTGGAATAAATAATTTCATGATGATGTTGATATAGCCGAAAGGGATTCTTAGCCTTTCTATTGCTTTGATCAGTGTAAACACATTGACGCGGTCATATGCCTTGGACATATCTTGTAAAAGTATCCAGAGTTTAGATTTATTAGTGATGGCGTTTTGCTTTATATTGTCTATTATATGTATAGGATCAAAAGTGGATTTAAATGGCAGTTCAGCGAAGTTTGATGCAAGTCTGGTATTAAGTAGTTTTACAAATGCTTTTTTTGAACATTCCAGAAGCGTGATTAGATGAGTGTTGTTGAGGTCAAATTCCTAAGGTTTAGGTTTAGGAATCGGATAGACATAAGCAACGTTTCATCTTGTGGGGGTTGAAGAAATCTGAAGACAGCCACAAATAATTAACCAGAGGTATTTTTTACTATGTGAACCCAGATGCTTAAGCATTTCATTAGATATGGAAGAGAGGCCAGTAGCTTTGTCATTAGGCAGACACTCAATAATCCTATATCATTCGTCAGCTGATGGGAACGAGATGAGCTGGTCGTATATTGATGGATCAATATCAGCAATGGATTGGTAGGTGGACGTTCATTCCTTAGAAATTCTTTTGTCACAGTGTATTATTCCTGCGATTTGTTGAAAATGTCTATTGATTTCGTTTTTCACGTCAGTGTCACTGGTCAGTAACAGCTTATCATGTTTAGAGTTGTTCAGGTATTTATCAAGAATGATAACCTTCCTTTTCCTATTCAATATGGAGTCGATCATACGTGAAGGATCAGCATTGTAATCATCAATGCAAGCTTAGAGCGCTTCTTAGATGCTTTTAATTTTGAACTCCTGTTCTTTGAGTTTAGCTTTGACATAGAGACCTGCTAATAATAATTTAATGTCAGTGATAACTGAGTTAATATGAGCTAAGGAGTGGTAAATGTTTATGGCTGTTACGTGTAGGTAAAGCTCCGCATAAGCCGGCTTGGCTTGGATTGCCACCAGCTCGAGCTGAACCACTTTTTTTTGGCTCAGCTCGGCTCAGAACGTGGAGATTAATTGACAAGCCAAGCTAAGCCAAGCCAGCTTGCAAGCTGGTTCGTTCGGCTTGCATTTATATTTAGAAACGAAAAACCATCAAGAAAAATGTTTCTCATCAAGAGATGCGTTCCCAGAATGATTTCCTTTGAGAGGAACATTTCCGGAGCATTTTCTATTAAGAAATTCGCTTCTGAAGCATTTTCTTTAAAAGAATTCGCTTCTGGAGCGATTTCCTTGAAGGATTTCATTCCAGAGCGATTTTCTTGAAGGATTTACTTTCGGAGCATTTTCTATAAAGGATTTCGCTTTCAGAGCGTTTTCTATAAAGGATTTTGCTTTCAGAGCGTTTTCCATTAAGAAATTCGCTTTTGAAGCGATTTTCTTGAAAGATTTTGCTTCCAGAGCAATTTCCTTGAAGGATTTCGCTCCTAAGTGTTTTCCTTGAAGGATTTCGCTCCTGAGCGATTTCCTTGAAGGATTTTACTTCTGAAACGTTTTCCTTGAAGAATTTCACTTCTGGAGTGTTTTCTTTAAAAGAATTCACTTCTAGAGCGATTTTCTTTAAAGAAAACGCTCCAGAAGCGAAATTCTTCAAGGAAAACACTCCAGAAGTGAAATCTTCTAAAGAAAATGCTTCAGAAGTGAAATCTTCTAAAGAAAACGCTTCAAAAGTGAATTCTTTTAAAGAAAACACTCCAGATGCATTTTTCTTCAAAGAAAAACGTCACCAGGTTCGTTTTTCTTCAAAGGAAACGCTACTGGGTTCATTTTCTTCAAAGGAAATACCACCGGGTTCATTTTCTTCAAAGAAAACGTCACTAGGGCCATTTTTCTTTAAGTAAACGTCATCAGAGCAGCTTTTTTCAAAGAAAAATCGCCTTTAGATTTATTTTCTTCAAAGAAGAAAATATAAGCTAATGAGCTGAGCTACGGCACGAGCCAAGCCACAGCATAAGCCAGCTTATCTGACTCACTGCTTGTTTTATGGTAGCTCGAGCTGAGCCTAAACGAGCTAGCTCGTTTAGCTTGCAAGTGACTCAGTTTATGCAGAGCTTTACGTGTAGGTTACTAGATTGTGCAATGATGAGAAATTCTTCATATTTGGACGACCATTCTGGACATTTGGTTGTGTTGTTAAGGCAGGCTTTGGTAAGTTTGTTGAAACTGTGTAAGGTCTTGATTTTCTTGTAGATGGTTGAGAGTCCTATAGGCCGTTTTTTATAGCGGGTTATTCTGGCTTTGCTTACAGGTATGCAAGATTTGGCCGCTGCAATTATGGATTCTTAAAATACATTTCACAAGCTGTTGAGTGAGGATTGTGTCCAGTGCTTTGTAATGGAAAGGTCTTTAAGGGAACTGTGTTTGGTGATGTTGTCAGTTTTGGCAGCGAATTTTGCCCATTTCAGGTCATCCATATGAGAGTAATTGAAGAAACTCTTCCTAGGACATCATCTATCATTCGAGGGAATGGTCAAGAAGTCAGACATTGAAGTCATTACAACTGAATGATTAGAGACAGAGGGTATCATGAACACTGTTTGACACGTGAGAATGTTCAATGTCATTTCAGAGGACATCCAAATGTAATCGATTCGTGATGAAGAATTGTTATGAAAAAAGGACGGGAAGGATGAACGGTTAGTATTGTGAACGATGCTAAAAACGTTAAACAAATTATGTCTTAACAGTGAGTTTATAAAACGGATTGTGTGTTGTGGGTTCTGTGAACGGTCAAAATCAGCATTAAAATTACCAAGTAAGATGATGTAGTGGTTATCGCGGGTTGCTTCTTCAAGGAGTGTGATGATATATGTATGCATAGATCTGCATAGTACTTTTGAGCCAGGGTTGAGTGGTAGGAAGTACGCATTGATAACCAATAGCTTTTATTTGTCAGCGAATTGTAATTTAATGTAAATAATACGGTCGTATTTTGATTCATGTTTAAAAATGTGTTTGGCCAGTTTTTTACTGAAGGAGAGGCTGACACCAAACCTGCTGGTTTAGCTCTCCTAGTATGTACTAGTGAAGGTAATAAAATTTGGAAAAGAACAATTGAGGATGGAGGAGTTGGTGGATTTGAAATTTGTTTCTTAGAAACTGATAATATCGAGATCATGTGACTCATATAGGAATATTAAATAGTTTTGTTTGACGGAATTGTTAAAAGATCTAACGTTATGTGATGCAATGTTAATAGTTGGTAAGTAATTAGTTTGGAAGGTGATATCGTTCATATCAAAATTTGTATTTGTAGAGACAGTGTTCATTGAGTGCAATAAGATTATTGCTAAAAGCTACTGAGGCAGCTTTCAATATTTTTATCTAGAGTATTAGTGATAGGAATGAAAGGTTTAGTATCATATTCACTCATCAGACCTTTGTTTAGAAGGATTTGTTGAAAGTCTACACACGTGGAGGAAAGATTGTTGATAACTGTAGTGAATGATGATATACGTCTTTGTTGTCGATGGCAGATTGTAATAAGCTGTTCATTTGTCTTTTTCTGTAAAGGGGTTACGTAGTTAGAGGCATCAATATGAGGATATTTTTCGTCAGCAAGTGATGATTCTGGGGGAAGCACATTATTGTGTTCAGCCATATCCTGAAGGGTAATTACATTGATATCAAGTGCTTTTTCGATGACACTAAGCCTGTCTTGTGAGAAAGCTAAGCTGGAAGTTAAAATGGTAAGTTGTTTTGTGATGGCTTTGAGTTGGGTGGTAACAAATTTTTGAAAGTTCTGATCATGTATAGAGCCTCCTTTAGCGGTTACTTTGGAGAGGTCATTGATCGGCTTAGATACCCTGATTGAATTGTCTGCTTCAATATCCATATCGTCAGGAATATCGTCAGCCCAAGATAAGGGTTTAGAGTTTGGTTTGTGTTTTTTGTCAGAAAAGGTCTGTGGTGAAGGATTGGATGAGGAACCTTTAGTTTGGTCATTCTTCTTTTGTTCTTAATGGCATCTACAAAGATCACGTTGTCTCTTACTGCGCCTTTTTGTTGTTATTTTTTTGGTGCAATGTAGTTATTGAATTGAGCTGGTTGAAACTTCTGATAAAGTTGTTGCATATTACGGTCTTTCAGATTATGTCTTCGTTTTAAACAGTTTGTTGCGTTATGATGAGCAGATGAGTAGATAGCACAAAGTTTTTTCTTGGAGTCCGTCTATTCAACTTTTTTTCCGTTAAGTGTCAAATCTTTGAGTTTACTGGCTGCTTCACAAAGTTCCGCAGAGGCAAAGTAAAAGTAAGCGTGTTGGAGGTAGTTATAATTTGATCTGGTCCTGAGGACGATCTAGACAGTTGCTTCTATTATTCGACCTATATCCAAGAGATCACGTGACGTTGTATTTCTTGGAAGATTAGTTAATTTGATTGAGAATTTGGATTTGTTCTGGATATCAATATGAGGTAAGTTGCATCTATGAAATCTAATCATGTCATTTAGAAGAAATATTCCGTCTCCTTTATCAAGTTCTGTAAAATTGGCTTCCTTGTCAAAGGTGATATTTGCTCATTACCATAAGTTACGGGTTTCTATCATAATACAAATAATATTACCGTATTTAGAAAACAATTTTTTTAGACACAATTCAGTGGCGTCCAGTGGAATTTCTGTCACAGTGATGGAATATTCTGGAGTAAATGGAACTTGTTTTTGTATGACAAGTGGTAAGAACGTGTTATTGTCCATTTGTGGAATCTGCATCTTGCAGAAATTGTCTCGTTCATTTTAGTTTAAAAAGGCAAGTTTGAGAATGGTTTGTTTATGATCTGCTGAAGATTTGTCACGTGTGATACCTGAAAAGGAAAGTAACTCCATGCAGTGCTGATCGATGATGTCAGCAATCTTTTGTTGGGAGTTCCGCCTTTGTATTTTTCAAGTAAACAATACGTGAAAAATTTTTTGAGAGGGCGACTGTCAGTAAAAGCAAAAATATCTTCTTCAGTAGCGATAAAATTTTCAGTGAGGTCGGAGCTATCATCAATATTTATAGTACTAGATGAAGCTACGTTGGTGGTTAAGGGAACTTCTTTTTCTTTGCCTTTGTTGTTTATCGAAGAAGTTACGGCAAGAGTGTTGTCAACTTCCATATCAATTTCAGGAATAGAGTTGTTTGTTGAAACAAATGAAAAGACTGTTGGTTTAACTGTCTGCATAGTATTTTGTTTTTTGTTAGGCTGTTGGATAGTTTTGGATGACGCAGAGTGACCGCAGTTGTTATTTTGTTTTCTGCTATTTTTTGGCATGGTGGAAAAGCAGAAAGAGTTTTTTATATTAAATATTTTTTGATATTATTTAACGACTAAATAAGAAAATTTCCTTTTTAAATTAGATCAGGTCAGGTCAAGTAAACCTGATCTGACAAGTTAACCAATCAAATTATATATAGCTGATATATTAAATTTATCGTTTAAAAAATAAAAAATAAAAAAAATAAAAAGAAGCTATTTTTAGACAATTAAGTATAATATAAACAGATTATATGATTAGAATATTTATAAGAACATATAAATAACTAAAAAAGCATAAAGTAAAAATTGTAATGGATAGGTAGAAAAGTATTTTTTTTTTTTTTTTGCACACATTTTATAAAATCCAAAGTAAACTTTACTCTTAATAAAAAATTTTAAATTTATCATTAATTATTATAATTAAAAAATACATTTGAAAAAGAATAAAATTTTACATAAAAAACTGTAATTGTGATATTTAATTATTATATAAATTACTGTTTTATATAATCTTAAAAATACAATAAAAATCAATAAAATAAATTTTTTTTAAATTTATTTAAAGAAAATTAATTATATTAAAACAAAATAATAACTTTTAAATACTTTTATTTGATACTTTTTTTTTTATAAAATGTGGTAATTTTATGATATACATTATATTGATACAGTATTTAATAAATTACACAAATATAATATTTAAAAAAACAAAAAAATTTGAGAATTAATACAATTATGAAAAGCTATTACTAAACAAATATTAAATTACATGAAATAAAATTTATATATATATAGATTCAAATATATAGAACACTTTTACTTAATGTGCAGTAAGTAATTTACATTAATTAAAGTGATCATATTATCTTATGAAGTTAAAAAAAAAGGTCTACGATATTAATAAATTTACAAAAACACATATTAAACACAAATATTAATCCAATTAAGATTAAATTTTATATGCAAATAATATTACATTTGCTAAACAAAAAGTGATTGACTTTGATTAAAGTGTTCAAATTTCCTTGTGAAGTTAAATATGCGTAACTTATTTAGTAAAGTTACAAAAAAATTATTTTTACACGAATATTAATCTCATTAAGTTAAAACATTAGATATAAATAGTATCAAACCTACTGAATAATTTTTACTTAGAAATGAAGGTAATTGACTTTAACTAAAGTGATTAAAATTCATCATGAAATCTCTGTATTAATGTTTATAAAAAAAGATATTAAATATATATAAAAATTAATATTTACAAAAATAAAAATAATTACATTTAGTAAGAGTTCTTATAAGTTTAAATATTTAAAAAATAAGGTTCTTTTTTTAAAGATTATGTTAAATAAAATAAAAGTGTTTTTTTGTTAAAAAAAAAAAAAAAAAAGATTGGAAAATTGATTTTCAGTATAATTATAATTAATTGTGCAACTGTAATTAATTATGCAACTGTAATTAATCATCAAATTAAAATTTTCCATATCATTTTGCATACAATTTTTTTACGGAAAAAGTAAAAGAAAAATAACAAAATAAATTAGAGTTTTAAATTGAATCAAATATAATATATTGTTTATTAAATAATTTAAATAATTTAATCAAATTAGATTAGATTAGGTCAGGTCAGGTCAGATCAAATGAAAATTTAAATCAGGTCAGATTTTTATTTAATCTGACCTAGTCCTCTCAGTTCAGGTAACTTGATTGATCTGACTTGAACTGACCTGTTCAGAGCTCTATGTGTTGTAAATTTTTGAATTATTACGCATCATAAAAATATTAAAGTATTACATATCGTAAATATGTGAATTACTATGATTTATTATATTATGTATTGTAAATCTTCAAAATATTATATGTTATAAACTTTTAAATTATTACATATTGTAAAAATATTAAAGTATTACATGTAATAAACATGCAAATTACTATGATTCGTCATATTATATATCATAAATCTTTAAAAGTTTACATATCGACAACTTTCAAAATATTATATATCATAAAAATATTGAAGTACTACAATACATAATTTTTTTGACAGGCTTGTAATCTTATGTAAGATTACGAGATATACATAATACTTCACATTATTAAATTTACTTATGTAACCTGAACTAATTTAGTGTTTTGTGTTTCATCTTTGGTAATCAAAAGTTATAAAAAGTAAGATTGCAAGAATAACATAATATTAGCACTTCGCATGTACTTGATTAGTAATCAAAAAGTGAGTGAATAGATTGCGATACATCTTTAGTAAATTGATGAATTGCAAATTTAGCACTTTGTGTCTCATCCAGCAATTAAAAAATGGTAACTAAGAGAAAAAATTATAAAGTAACTATATGAAAATATTTTAGCATTAGAATAGTATCACATAACTGGTGCAGTAAGATGTAATATAAATTCGTTTAATTTTGGTTAGCATTATAATTCATATTTTTATCTAATTTTAAAATGCAATAATTCAGCATTTAGATATTTAATTCATGTGATCTTAGCTAGCATTATTAAAAAACTTTCAATATTTTCATCTAAATAAACACAAATTGCACAAATTTAATTACAGAAAGTCAAGTTATTTTACCTTAAAAATCAGGTTAAAAATATAGTATAGTGTCGATCAAAATCTGATCTGCAAAATTACTGTGTTATCTGATCATAATATAATTTTTTGCAATCAATGTCAGCCTAGTATCTTGACTATAAAAAGATCACAGAGTAATAAAAATAAATGAATAGCTAGAAGGTAATAAAAAGAGGATAGAGCAATAAATTAAGTAAATATCTACAAAGTAATAAAAAGACTACAGAGTAATAAAAATAAGTGGATATTAATAAAGTAATAAAATAACTATAAAGCATAAAAATAATTAACTAGATAACAATTTATTTATAACTAGGTAACAGTATAGCTGAACTGGATATCTTTCTTATAAGAGTATTATTATCTAGTAAAGGTAAGGATTATTCATCTCAAAAATCTTCTAATTTATATAGATAATTATACACTACCTAAACAAAAATAACATACCTTATATTTTAACTTAATTCTTATAACTATATATAATAATTTGAGCTGATAATTTAATATATCATAGTTTATGTTCTATATAAACAATGATATAATTATTACTTTATATATAAATAAATTTTAAATATGATTGATAAAATAGAAATTGGACTACTTTACATTATATCTGATTTAACTGAAGCTAAATACAACCAAATTATTAGCTTTTAAGGGTAACATTATAAAGCATATTTTACTAAAATACTTAGCTTTTCTAAAAAAATAATTTTTTGAACTATTCAAGCCTTTTGTTAAAAAAATATCTTAAAACTCAGCCATAAAGTAACTGCTTAAGACTTTTAAATAATAAAAACTAAAAATACTAAAAAAAATTGTTAAAGCTAATAGTCACCAGTCAGCTGAACAAATAAAAAATGAATTTTAAAAGAAAACTTAAAAGTAAGTTTCTATTGGAACTATAAGAAGAAATTTGCATAAGCTTAATATTTTTTCTCACATTCTAATGTGTAAATCTCTTTTTAGTAATAAGTAAAAAAAAATCATTTAAACTAGTATATTAAAAAAAAGACTGGTCTGTTAAAAAATAGAAGTCAGTTATTTAAAATGATGAGAGTTATTTTATAATATTTAAAAATGATGGTTTAGGTTATATTTGAAGAACTCCTAAAATAAAATTTAATATTAAAAATATAATTCCTTTAATAAAACATAGTAGTGAAAGTGTGATATAGATTATTTTTCAGAAAAAGGATTAGGACCATTAGTAAAAGTTGATAGAAAAATAAATTATCGTAATTATATTTAAATATTTAAGTCACATTTACTCCTATTAATTAATAATAATTTTAATGAAAAAAATTATTTATTTAAAGATGACAATACCCTAGTCTATACTACTAAAATGTTAAAAATAAATTAAAACAAAAAAAAATAAAAATTTTAAAAATTTGATCAAGTCAGTCATCTGACTTAAACCCTATTGAATATTTATGATTAGAATTAAAAAGGCATATCAGAGAATGTTCAAAACCTGCAAAAAATATGAAGAAATTGAAGTATGCTTTGCATAAAAAATAGAATAAAATTCTGATATATATTTTAATAAATTTAATTGAAAGCATATCATATTAGGTAGAGGTATGTATTAAGAATAATAGTTGACTAATTAAATATTAGTTTTATATATAGTTAAACTAATTTAAATAATTAATAAAAATATGAGATCTGCTACTTTTATTTAGGTAGTATATGATTATTTCAAATCTGCTTCTTATAGATCTTCCTGTAAATTTAACAATTAACCAAATAATTATACCTTGAATATACAATCAAATCAGACCTAGAAAGGTTTATATGCTAATGCTTTAAAAATAATCCTAATAATACAAATTAACAATCAATACTATATTAGCTTTAAAAGATATTCTAAAATAATTAAATGAAATTAATAATAAGCTGATTGCTTTTGCTGATGAAGTTGTTATCACAAAAAATGAAATAATTATTCTTTAAAAAAATCAAGAAGATATTGACCATTATATAATTAAATTAGAAAAATAAAACAATATAATTTACATTAAAGGAGTATATGATAATAAAATAGATTTTAATAATTCTTCTAACTCTTTATTCAAATTTTACTCAATCAATCTCTAACAATTCCCTCTAATAGCATCTCTTCTTTAGAAAAAGTAATTAGTATTGAAAATCAATTTATAGAATTCTATTCAAAAATTAAGAATATTGTTGATAATATTAAACAAATCCTTCAAATGCTTTCTTCTTCTTCTAAATAAGTGTTTGTCTAACAAATAATTATACAAAATTATATCACACAAATTCTAATAATAATCATAATTTTAAGAGAAGCTTTTATAAATATTATCAATAACCTAAATCTTATTTCTTTCATAATACATAATATCAGAAATTATTTGATTCCTTTTTTAATAACTTCAACATAAATATATTTAGTTTAAATGAAACTTATTTGAACTTATTATAAGTCTATCATTTTAATAAGAACTTCTATAACAAGTTTTTTAAATATTTCTTTTACTCTCTAATTATTATCAAAATTATCAAGATATCAGATTAATAGTTTGTAATAATTTAAGCATATATATCTTTAATCAAGTATCATTTTTTGACTATATTATTTATCTTAATTTTTAATTCAAAAACAAATTCAAACTTAGAATCATTCAAGTATATTTACCTATTTTATATAATAATAAAAAAAAATTTTATTACCATCTTTAAGTTCAAAAAAGATTAATGAATATATAACAGATACTCTACATCATAATTTTTATATTATTTTAATGGGAAACTTTAATATCAATATAAGTAAAAGATATAAATTTAAAATTCAAAAACAGTTACAAAATTTTTTACATAACATCTTTAACTTAGATTTTATCTATACACTTACCTTCTTCTAATCTACTTACCCTTCTACTTTTTACTTTTCTTCTTCATATGATTCAATCTCTTATATTGATTATATATTTATCTTTATTAACAGCTTATATGACTTCACATTTTTTAACATTCTAAATAATTTTTGTTATCTATATTTAATTGATTATTACCCTTTATTTATTATTTTTTACAATTATCATCTGCATACTAAAAATAACATAAGAACATAAATCAAGATTTTTTTTATTATAAAATCATTTACTTTCATTAAAACCTTTTTTCTGATAAAGCTGATCTACTACTTAGACAAAATACTAAATTTAATAATATTTTAATTTAAGAATTATGTATTTCAAATAGTTCTATCAATGAAGTTTAGGAGTTTTTTATCCAAACAATTATAATATTAGCTTCTAAATACATCTTTAAATAAATCACATTCGCTCACTATAATTAATTTACTTATGTTTGATTTCTACTATTTATAAATAAATTAACAAGCTTTAAAAATATACTATTAATACAAAATCTTTTCTTTATTCTATTATTTCTTAATATTATATCTCTCAATATATTTCCTACTTCTTCTAATAATCATAAATTTATTCTCAAAATTGCAGCTGAACATCTTATTTCTTCTAGTTCTATTGATGTTCATTATGATAATAATTGTCTCTTTTTATACTTATACAAATTAAAATATGATATTCATAAACTGTTATAAATAAAAATATCATAATTAGTAAAGCAAAAAATAATAATCATATTCAAAAATTTATTCAAAGATGTGTAGATAACTTCAAAAATATTTCTATAAAATAATTGACCCTTTTCTATAAAAGAACTGTAAAACTATTATATTAGATAAAATGCTAGTAAAATATAATACTCTGAATTAACATTTAGTTCTTGATCTAGAGGATATCAAATTTTATACTACTAAATACCTTTAAACTATTGCTGCTCTAAAAATAGAATAGTCACTGATCTATATACTGAATATTTTTCTTCAAATTAGTTTCTTTAGAAATATTACTATAATTATATTAATAATATTTCTGATGATACTTATGATACTTTTATGAACTTTCCTTTAATTAATAAATAGAATATATTATTAAATATTTACCTGATCACAAAATACCTGACCCTTTAAGAATTTTTAATAAATTATTAAAGAAACTTGACCCAAAATGCAAAAACATTCTTTATAACATAATATGTATATGTTTGATCAGTAAGTTCACTTTAGCATAATGGAATTTAGTTTACGTATATCTGATACTAAAGCCTAAACTATAAAACTGCTAACTTGATAATATTAAACTAATTATATTACTTGAAAAGCTTTTGTCAAATTACTGAATCAATAGTTATAAGATGTATTTTTTAAAAATAAGGTAATAAAAGGTCTTAACTTCACTAATTTATTATATCAATTAACACTTGAACCTTTACACATTGTCGACAATATTTTAGAATTTTATTATCTAAAAAAAAATATCTAAATATTAAAAATCAAATTTATACATTTTATTTTAGAACATATTCAAAGCTTACGAGAAAATTAACATTTTTATATTAAAAAAAAAATTATTTAGACTGAAAATTTCAGATTTTTTTATCTTTCTCATTACCAATTTTTTTTAATAGAAAAAATAGTATTTTTACTATATATGCTAATACTGATTTCTATAATATTTTTGTTAGAATTAACCAGGGTAAAGTTATTTTATTGCTACTATATATAACTTATTATGATCCTTTTCTTTTTCACATTTAAAATTTAACTTAGATTATATATTAAACATTTTGTAATTGCCTAATGTTAATAAATTTGATATCCTTAATATTTCTACATCTATACCTAATACAGTATACATAAATAATACTATTTAGATTACAGATAGCTAATCTAAACTTAAAGATATTTTTGATATAAATCAATCTTTTTTTAGATCTCAATTCAATGCAAATTAATTTAAAAAAATTCTTTATTAGTCTAGAGTGTAATGAAAGACTATATACTTCTTTACAAAATAGTTACAAATAAGGTTATATGATGAAGTACAGTTGTCTGCATATGTGATTTTTGATTAGTTGATTTTGTATCTGCATATTTATATGAAATAAAAAACTTCAGATTTTATAACAGTTTACATTTTCTAAAGTTACTTCTAAAGCAACTACTATTGACATTTTATTTTATAATATATATTTAATCTAATAAGTCAACTAGATATTTGAATGTTTAGATTTTTAATATTATATAATAAAAAGTTTATAAAACAACAACTAGAGAATAATATTACAGATTTTATTCTAAAACTCAACACTAAATAAATGACAAATAAATAACTAAAATATCTTTATAATTAAGTACTTATTCTTTAGCTTAAATATTATTCTCAGTTAATTATCTTTTTTTTCAAAAAAAATGCTTTACTCTATTCTTTTGCATTTATATCTTTATTAAACATAAGCTCATATTTAATAAATGTATCCCTAATAGTATTTTTTATAATAAGTTTTCATATAGTTTTAATAATTTATTCTCTAATATGTTATATTCTAAATTATAACATTTTACATTAATGATCAACTTATGATTATTCTTCTCCTTAACTATTAAAATTTATTTCAAACAAATCTAAAATTCTTTTTGGTTACCTGATAATCCTATTATATATTAGCCTACACTATTAAAAAATTTGAGACATGACAATTATCTCTACAATATGCTTACTCTTTACTTCTAAACTTCTTTTTTAATGCAAATAATTATTTTTACAGCTTTTGATTTCTAAATTCAAGAAGGTTTCATAGCTTTTCACTCTTTCATTTCATGAAAAAAGAAATGGATTCCTTTATTAAGAAGGTATAGAGTTCTGTTTCTTGAACAATTTGTTAATCAAGAAAATTTTTAATAGAATATTATAACATTTCTTTCAAAGCCAATAAATCTAATGTTAAAGTATCTCAGAATGATTTTTTACACTATAGTAAACTGTTTTTTAAATTTCATATAATCAAATCATTTCAAATCAGAATACTATATTAACAATTTTATCTCTCAAAAATTTATAACTTCATTCCCTTCTAATAATAAGAAAAAATACTCTTAAGTAACTCTTGAATAACACTAAATTAAAATTATTATAACCTACTTTATCTAAGCTAAGGCATTATTAGAATAGCTATAAAATCCTATTTTATTTTTAATAAAGTAGTTATTCAATACTATATCAATAACTCAGCTCTTAATAATAATTCCAAATTTGTCTCTAAAAAGCAAAACATTTTATCTCATATTCAAAATACTTTTTAACTTATATGAATCTATTTTGAATTATAATGTATCAGTTACAGCTTGATCTTATATAATATCATTGATGATAATTTAATTTAGGTTATAAAAGTTATCTATTTCATCTCATTTGATGATAACAAACTGTATTTTCTCAAAAGAAATATTTAGACTATTATTGATCAAATAAAATAATACTATATGATAATACGTTTTCCTATTATCTTATCAAATAATCTTATTCTTAATACTTTACCTTTTGTTACTATTTCTAATTTATTCCTAAATAATAATATTAATTCATCTTTAATGAATTTTTACTACTTACTTTAGAATAAAAAAACTCTTACATTTTTATATAGATAGTTTTTATAAATTTGTACTTGTATTCTAGTTTCATATTTAAAATTCAGCTTTCTACTTATTATATAATTTTTTAAACATAAAATTCTTAACTGCTATACCTGCTGTTTGGACTAACTCTACCAATACTGAAATTTTTATTCTCCTTTTTGCTTTATTAATTAGTTCTTAATTTTCTTCAATTTCAATTTATACAAATAACTTAGCTTTTATTCATACTTATAATTATATAGTTAAAATAAACACATTCAATTATTCTTTTCTTATGTTTAAAATTCCTTTCTACATTTTTTAATCTATTATTTTTAAAATCATTGAAGGAAGACAAATTAACATGACAATTTTCAAAGTTGCAGTTCACTCTAATTATCTATACAATGATAAGGCTGATAGATTAGCAAAATCTTCTTTTTTTTATAAATATTCTTAGAATATATTCTTTTTGTTAATTATATCCTTAAATTTAATAATATGTCTATACATCGTCTTTTACATTTTTTTTTAAAAAAACTATACTAATATTAAATATTTTACTGATTATTATTATTTCAAATAAAATACTAAATATTAATACTTATAAGTAAATTGAATTTTAACTTTTAAATTTATTAAATTGGATCAGCAACTGTCATTTCATTTAATGAAACATATAATCATAGTAGAAAACTTAAATTTCTTCTTAAATAACTTCTAATAGTTCAATTATAAAAGTCATATAACCTTAAATTTATTTATCTTATTAGAAATATTACTATTGTAATAATTATAATGAAAACTTTAATCACCTTTAACTTTACCTAATATTAGACAATATTTATGGTCTTTAACTTCTAAATCTATTATGCATTTAAAATAACAATTATTTATTTATATTTCAAAATCTGAATTTGCTAACAATATCAATAATTTTTAAAACTATTACATTTATTTTAATCATTACGAGCAAATCTATATAATTTCTCTTTTATTAATATTATTAAAGATATTGTTTTAATTACCCTTTTAATTACTTTAACATTTATTTACCAAATTATCTATTATTACTTTCTCTATTTTCTCTTTACTTTTTAATTTTATTTTTAATTAAGCTTATATTCATATATATAAAACTAAATATGATCTAATAATTGATAAGAAAGAGTCTTACATATAATCAAACATTAAAAGAAAAGCAAATTTATCTCAGTCAATATTAATTTCTCAATTAATAGTTTCTCTAATATATTATTTACTAATTATATAGATTTCTTAGATTATATTTCTCTATTAAATAATTTTTACAAATATAATCATCATTAGTCCCTCTTCTTGAACTGATAATAATTAATTGTTTTTAACTTTTTCTCTTATATAATTTAGTAATGATGATTGCTCAGTAAATCTTTATGATCAGAATCAGACAGGACAATTAGTTAATCTGATAGGAGCTAGTTCTTCTAGCAAAAAGTATTAGGTAGCAATTTTTTACTTTTCTACTTATGTATACATTTTGGGATTTTTATGTATTTTTTTACTGAATTTAATTTTTTCTAATAAAATATTGCATTACCATATCTTAAAAAAAATAATTACAAAAAATATAAAATTTAGTTTATTGAATTTACCATATTAAGATCTATTAAATAATAGTATTTTTATATTTCTGAAATTAATAGATAGTAGGATATATGAGTTTAAAATTTTAATTTTTTTATAATAATTTATTATTTATTTATATTTAAAATATTACTATTTAATTACATTTTTTTTTTAATTTTTACTTAGAAAACATTATAAATTTATTATAAAAGTATTGATTTTTAATAATATTTTTAAAATATTTAAAAATAATTAAAAATGAATGTAATTAATAAATAAAATTGCTTATAAATTTGTAGGCAAAACAGTTGAAAGAACAATCTTACATTTTTTAATTATATTATTTTATAATTTATAATACTTATAATTTATTCTATTATTCTATTATATATAAAAGGATTAATTTAAAAGTTTTAATATTAAAAATCTAATAAAGATTAATTTAAGAAAATGATTATAATAATTTAAAATAAAAACTTTATAAATACATGATATTAATTTATTTAATATTTATAAATATTATAATATAAAGTTATGAATAATAATATAAATATTAAATTTAGTAAAACTTGTATTAATAATATAAAAAACTATTAAATAAATTAATTTTTAATATGTAATTAGAAAATAATATGCAATTAGATTAATATTTTAAAAGAATATTTTAATAAATATAAAACAAATTATATTAAATAATTAAGATTAGAATTTTTAAGAAAAATATAATATAAATTATTAAAAAGATTTAATATCAATCTTTAAACTTTCTTTTTATAAATAATTTATAATTAATAATAATAAAGAATAATAGTAATTAAATTAAGATTTACTTTTTCTTATAAATAATTATACTTGAAAATACTGCTTGTGAAATTTCAGACAAAACATATATTACTTTAAGTAAAATCATAGATACTATTTAAGAATTGATTTTTAATTTGGCTGATTTTTCAGTATTCATACCTATTAATTCTTCAAAAGATAATATAGTAAAAGAAATTATTGAAATATTAATAACTAAAGTTGATGATAAAGGAGTAGTTAGTAAATATACAAAAAGAAAATTTCAATCAAAATCCTTTGAATACAATTGAAATTTTAAATAAGTTTAAGGTGAATAAAACTATTTATTAATTTATTATTGGGATATTTCAAATAATGACAGTTATTTAGCCCCATTATTAGATCTGTATTACAAAATCTAAATTATTTAGAAATTGATAAAAAAAATCGCATTATACAAAAATTTTATGATGAGTATGAATCAATAAAAGATGCTTCTACAACAATTTTTTTAACGTAAATAAAAGCACTTATTTATATAAGCAATATTATTAAAATCATTTTGATAAAAAAAGAAGAGTAACAAATGAACTTTCTGAAGAAAATGAAATATCAAAATATTTAGCAATGCCAATGGCTTTGGAAGTAAAAAATTCATTAGAATGGTGCACAAAATTTTCCAATTTTTTCTCAACTTGCTTAAAAATATTTGAGAGAGTTTCTAGAAAAATCAGGTTCTGAGAAATGTTTGACTTAAATTAAGAGTTTAATACATTTTAATCTAATAACATCAAAAAACTAAAATGCAATAAAAATCTCAATTTTGTTAAAAAATTCCCAAAACCTGATTTTTCTAGCAATCAACCTATTTAGCTATATCTGCTACTTTTGTAGCAAGTAAAAATCTATTTTTAAATGCTAGGCACCTCATTTTTCCTTTTAAAAATCATCAATCTTGCATTAGTGACTAAAATGTTTTTTTAAAACTTAACATAAAGATTTGAGTAGTGTTCTAAGACATGATAATATATTAATATATTATTATGTCCTAGGATACTACTTACTCCAGACTATTATGTCCTAAGATATCATAGTTTATCAATTAATATGTCCTAGAACACCATAGTCTATTGATTATTTTGTTCTAAAGATGGGGGCTGTTTTCCCTTTCTGTGACCTGTTAGTTAGTAAATATGAATGAGATGTGTGCCTATTTGGTTGCCTGTTAAATGCCAAATTATAATAAAAAAATATATTAGGTGGCGTAGTAAATTCGTGATTAATTTTGGCTAGCATTATACCATAATTCTGGCAGATCTTTAGAACATGTGATTCAGAGATCCAGTTTGGTGCCATAATAGTAACCTGCTAGTATCCTGGAGCTGTCATAGAACTGGTGAGAAACTGGCTGAAATTATGGTATAGTGTTAACTGAAATGATTGCAAAAGAGATACACTATGTATCTTGTTAGGAGAGTCATATGATAGTGTTTCCAAAGGGCTCAGTGACAGGTGATTCTTTATGCATGTATTGTTAAGAGAATCATATAATAGTGATCCCAAAGGGCTTAATATCAGATGACATCCAGTGTAAAAATGTGCAATGTCAGATGATCGTAATTTAGTGTACCTTAAATTCAGCCAGAATTATAAATTGGTGTTAGTCGAAATTATCATAATTTACTACGCCTTCAGTTCTGAGCACTTTCCCGTTACTTTCTTGTCACTTGTTCGCAACCTTCTTGTTACTTTCGAAGGATATTTGGGTTTCAGTCTGGTGTTTCAATTGATTAGAAAATCAGAGGTATAATGTGGCAATAGTGTGATACTAGCAATGCAGTACTGTCTCTAAGTACAATATACATTGAGTACATACTAGTGATTGGGTATTTTTCTGCCAATATTTTTGCACGCTTGCCTACCCTAGATGTTATATATGCTCAGGTACACACTAATAATAGGGTATTCTTTTTCTATTATTTTATATAAAGATTCCAAAAAAGAATACCCTGGATGATACCTATTAAGAATGCATTTATTCCTGGCCCCTTTACCATCTTGCTATATGCCTCTTTTTTGCATTTATCAAAAAAAACTGTCAGAGACTATACCTGGGATATATCTAGAAAAAATGTAGCCTTCTTCCAATTTTTATATAATAATTCTGAAGAAGGTTTCATATCATACTCGAGTACATATCTAATAAGAATAAGTCTTATGCGGAGGTTATACCATTCTTAGGATATATCTAGGAAGATAAAGGCTTCTGCCATTTTCATATAATATAATTCTGCAAAAGCATTCATATCATATCTGGATATATATCTAGGAAGGATAAGTCTTACACGAAGACTATACCATATCTGAGTATATATCTAGAAAGTATAAGTCTTCTTTCAATTTTTTATATAATAATTATGAAGAAGACTTATCATCTGAATGTATATCATTTTGCTTTTCTTTTGTATTTTACTTACTGTATTTACTATTACCTCTTTTTTGCAACCATTGAAAAAAATAAATTAAACATTTCCAAATTTTATAGAGATAGTATAACTTTTCGAACTAACATCATGCATATACTAACTAATTTTGACCAAACTGATCGCTCTGAAACTGCCTTCTCATTTATTATAATAACGTCAGCCTCTTAACTGGTATTCCATCATGTAATGATATTGTGATAGAATTCGATAATGAGATGACCGTTATATTTCAACAAAGCCTATCTGGCAAGCAACCCATATATTTCATGCTTACTGAAGTTAGTGATGATACCTCTGAATATATAAATGGTATCTCCTCCTATATTTTGCGTATTACTAGTACTTTGATTAATGGACAAAAAGCAGTCGTAAAAATTATAGGCATTAAGCCTTTCTTTGATGTCGAAGTACCTGAAGAGATGCCACTATTTACATTTAAGATCAGATTAGTAAATATATTATCCAATACTCTTAAAGGTACATCAAAATTTGGGATTGAGAATATTAGTGCTTTCCCACTTCAAAGATATCATACAGAGAAAAAATTATATATACGTATTATTACTTGAAATCAATTTGACCGGTATAATGCGTTAAAGGCAGTTCATGAAATCAGTATCTGTATAGCTTCTGATGATCTAACCCAATATATTATTACCACAAAGTGGCCTGTGAAGAAAAATTACCACTTTCAAGCTGGGCAGTATTAACTAACTATTCATATACACTATCAGAAAATGGTTATCTCTTCCAAATATCCATGGGTAATTACAGCTCAATAAGCGATGAGGATTATAATAATCTATTAATCTTTTTAGCCCTTGTAAGGGATTGAACTCTGGTTCTCACATAGGATATAGAGATATATAGTTCGCTCAGACTAGGTAAATTCCCTACTACATAGAGTGATAAATTTAACGTGTTCATGATTTGCATGACAGTTCATTGAAAAGATGACCCTAATCCATTAAAACAGATCTGTCTTGTCAATGTTGAAACTGCCCCAGATCCACATAGGATAACAGTTGTATGTGGAAACCAAACTAATTTACTGAAAGCATTTGCATTATGTTAGAAGAATCTAACCTCAGATATAGAAGTAGGTTTTAACATTTTACAATATGATTGGAGATTCATTATGGAGAAGGCGAAAAAGTTAGGGGTTTTCGAATAGATATTCAATCAAATGTTATTAAAGTCTTCAAGCCTCAAAAAAATTATAAAATGGTAATACCAATATAACGCAATAAAGGTTAATGATATACCATTTCATTCAAAGCATCTCAAAATCCTGAGATGCGTAGCTATTGATGTCCGATCTTGCTTTATGAAATTTTATTCTAAGGCTGAAAAGAGTAGTTTAGCATTCTACCTAAATGAATGCGGGTTCGAAAGTAAATTGGATATGCCTTTTAACTGCATGTTCAAGTATTACAAAAATGCACTAAAAAAGGCAGATGCTACAATAGCTGAACAAATACGTGAAATAGCTGAATATTGTATCATTGATGCCCTTAGTTGCCAACAGTTAATGATTAAGCGCAATGTGATTAATGAGTACAGGGAGGTTGCAAGTATAGCCTTTATTTCATTATCAGATGCGCATTATTTTGCAATAGGGATGAAAGTGAGCAATCTTTTAAGTATTAGTGCATAGCGGAAAGGAATTTTAACCAGTATAATTTCAGAATGAACAGAAATAGAATCATTTCCAGGTGTCTATGTCTTTTCACCAATAAAAGGACTCGAAAATAGACGTCCTGTAACTGGCTTAGACTTTGCATCATTATATCCGAGTCTTAGTATGACTTACAACCTCTCACCTGATAAAATCATTTTATCTCGAAAACATGCTGAATCTCTGAGAGACAGTGGCAAAACGTTCTATAAAATTAATTTCAAATTCAATGGTAATAATGTTCTTGCATGGTCTATAAAATATAATAACATTCCTGAAGAAAAGGGTCTCTATGCCAATGTGCTGGAATATTTATATCGTAAATGGATTGAGGTGAAAAAATGTCTCGCTTCTCTGAAAGATAAAAAAGAAGACATAGAACTGGTAATAGGTTTAATGGTAAAGGTTTATCATTACCAGAAGCTATCGAGCAGGTTTTAGCAAATGTAGAAGGAAAAAAACATGCCAATCTTAGTGAAAAACTATACCATTTTATTAATATAGAAAAGCATGAATTCATGGCAGAATACATTTCAGTTTGTTTCGACTATTCTTGTTTAGATGCGGAACAAAATGCTCTTAAGGTATACATGAATTTATTTTATGGTACAGCTGGAGATAGTAAGTCTCCTTTCTTCTTGCATGAACTTGCTGGAGGTGTCATATCTACCAGGCGGAAAAATATTAAACTTGTTGCAGATTTCGTAAAAAGTAGGGGTTTTCAGATAAAATATGGTGATACTGATTCCTTATATCTAATCTGCCCAGAAGAATGCTTTCAGGAATGCGATGAGGCATATGATAGTAGTAATGGGATCCTGATAGAAGAATATTGATCTAGAATAGTGGAAATCTCTATGAAAGTAATTGAAAAACTTCGTGATGATGTCAATGACTTTCTCAAAAAAGATAACGGTTTTTTTTATCTCAAAATAGCGTATGAAGAAGTTTTATTCCCTGTAACATTTACTGAAAAGAAGAAATACTACAGCATTCCACATATAAAAAGGCTGAATTTTAATAACAAACTTTTCATTCAGGGGTTGAGACTGTAAAACGGGAACAGTCTGGTATTTTTTGCAAAATAGAAAAATGTATTATGGAAGAGTCTACGAGAGTAAACAATACACGTATCTTGCATCAGGTTGTAAAGGATGTGCTCAAAGAGACTGTAAGGGATATTTCGCAGACAGATCTTAATGAAATAATAAAAACTGCTATATGGAGGCCCGATAAAAATAACAAGAGTGTATAGCACTTCATTTCACGAATGCAAGATAGACATACCTGTGAAGAGGCAGATGCCAAATAGCTCATAAAAAGGGCCTAACACCTGAGCCTTATCTTTATGAAATCCCAGAATCAGGCGAGCACTTTGAATATGTTGTAGTTGAGAATGATTTATCACAGAAGGTAGGTGACAAAATGGAGTACCCAGAAGTGGCAAGATGTCTTGAAAAAAAGGTCGATATTAACTATTATCTGAAAAGTGTTGTCAGGTTCTATGCATGTTTTATAAATTATGATAATATGCATCAGCTATCATCTGAAACTTTGCTGGAAGCCTTAAAAAGTTAAAAGATGGTAATAAAGCGGATGACAGTAGGGCAGATGAAAATGACCTAAACAAAGACAAAGAGGATGAAGATGAATTGGATGAAGATGTGATATCGAAAATAAGAAATGCCCTAGCGCAGAAATCAGCTGAAAAGTGAGTTAGAGACTATATCAAAAACATTCATAAAAGCCCGAAAAAAGATGAAGCCATCATATCTCATCTATGAAAAGGAGCCCGCATTTACGCAAAAAAATTATTCGATACTACTTATGCTAATAAAATAGAAAAACGCTCAGGATATAATGCTTATTACACTTCCTTTCTCAATGCGTTACATAAGCAAGAGGAATCTATCCACTTAAAACTTTCATTATTGCTTAAAGAAATTTCTGAGATTGATATAGAGTATAGAGAAAGTATGAATAAATTAGTTACTAATAAGCGAGTAATGTCCTTAGAACAATATTTAACATCATATTATTTGGATGAGTGTAAACTATTAGCAGATTTCTGAAACATATGATACAAAGTAGTTGGCCTAGAAATCACACACTACTGAACATTGTCAAAATTACAGGATAGCAAAAAAGATAATTCATCTGAATCAGATATAGATGAGATTATTGAATTATATGGATAAGTACTCTTAGCGAGATGTAGCAATTTTAGCTAAGAAACTTAGGCGTTAAGGCGCTTCGCATAATATTATTTACATATTTTTTCTCGTGTAATAATACTGACTAACTTCAATTTCTATCTTCGAATTTCCAGCCTCTAATCATACAGCCCAGCGTCAGAAATACTCAGAGACGATAAAAAATAGTTCTGGTTAGGAGAATACTTAGTATTACTTTTTTTCCTTGAATTTCACCATTTCCTGACTACGAACCATATAACCACAATCAGTAGTAAAGCAAGTATGGCATATGGCATTAAGGAACTTTTAACGACTGGTGCAATTCTAGAGGGACCCGCTAGAGGCATTACTTAAGGTGATGGTACCACTTCTGCACTACCTGATTACTTCGCAACCCCTTCTCTCGAAATAGACTTTTCAGAATGTGCTAGTTGACTATGAACGGATTGATTGGGTAGGGTATCTGTCTGGCTTTTCGAAACCACCCCATCTCGAGATAATAGTTCTTGCAAAGCCTCTAAAATATCTTTCTTAGTATACTCTTTATCAAGTTTCATAACTTTATCTTCAAGATCACACTTATAGACGAGAGGTCTTAGATCATCACTGATCCAGCCTGGTAATTTTTGTGATGAATCATTCATAGAGGGGGGTAGCGGATTAGAGAGATCTACTATCTCATTATCTTTTTTTGAGATTTGATCCCTGAGGGACTTATTTTCCTTCATTGAATTTAATCGCGCCTTTCTCAAAGCATTTATTTCCCGACTGGTTATCTCATGTGTCGCTTCTATCCCTTTTTTCATACATTCTATTTCATGATTTTTGAAATTAAGGTCCTCCTTTACCCGTTCTAATTTAAGCCTAAGAGAATCGATCTCTTTAGGATCGGATGACTTACCTTCTAATTCACGTACTTTAGCTTCAAGAAAAAGAATCGTATTCTTATTAAGGGATGAAGCTTTCTGGAACAAAGTCGTCTTTCTCTTCAGTGTTTTAATCTCTGATTTGAGCGATTAGATTTCGGCAGTATATTTGGCTTCAAGCTTACATTGACTCTTAGAATGAGACTTTCGTTCAGAAATAAGTTGGGATCTAATCTTAGTACTAGATGTAATTAACTGGCTAGCTTTATTTTCAAAATCAGCATAGATTCGCTGAAACTCCTTTTCTCGCTCATTGTACTTATCTACCAGCTTTTCACTGAGATCATTAATCTCAGAGTTAAATTCAGTAACGGATCTTAATTTTTTTTCGAGCTCTTGCTTATATGCACTATCCAGCCGATAACTGGGTTTTTTATAAGAACCACCCTCTCTATCTTTTATATCATTCAATGTATGCACATTGGACATAATATTAGCATGGTTATATATTAGAAAAAAAAAATGCACAAATAAATTTCTGAGATAATAGACCTAATCTGTTTATTTAGAATAATACATTCTTTCTAAATATCCTATTTATCCTGTATATCTTATACGTCTGGAATATTATCTTCTTATGTATCCTGTATATCCCATATTTTCAGAATAATACATACTTTCTATATATCCTATTTAATAAATTATTTTAGAGTATTATATCAGATATAAAAAAATATTGCTACCATGCTCAGACAACGTATGAGATGTGATGCTCCTCCTTTTTCACCAGCTGATTATGATCATATTATGCAATGTACTGAAAAAAAGCCTAGAGATAAAGTTTTAAAAGATTTAACAGATAAATATCGCACATCACAAAAACGTATTTATCAGATCTGGAGAAGTGAAGAAAAAAATAGGGTTGTGTGAAATCAACTAATTCATATGCTAACAGCTTTGCTTTCTAACATAAATGTTGTGGGTGAACGGACCAAGCCAGAAATCCAAGACCAAGATGTTTCTCCATTTGCAAAACTGGAAAAACAAATACGTGATGGTAAGATAGGGCCTAGCAAATCTATTGATTCAGTTTTAGAAGAAGGTGGAAAGGTAAAAAAGACTGGAGGGAAGAAATTGAAGTTCAAATCTGCCTTAGCAAAAATAATACCATCTCCTGTCCAGACTCAACCGATCCCCACATCGCATGAGAAGGTGGTAGAAAGAAGCATAAAAATTATAGCAAATATTAAGAATATAGTAGAAAAATAACTTGTTTATTCTCTAAGAAATTCATAATAACATGTCTGTAATCTTTCATAATACTTATTGATTTCTGCATTATACTTAAAAGTGTTATATAGCATTTTTTCAAATTCCTTATAACTCACTTTTTTTTAATGTACCATCTTCACTTAAATCTTGCGAAATACAGTCCAGGGTCGAGGATTCATCACATTCAGGAGTAGTAGTTACACAATTTACCTTGAGCTTGTTCTTGACTTTATGCATGGTAACTGAAATAATTAAATCCTTGTCATTATGAAAAATCTTTAATTCATCTTTGTTCCAGTTAATTGCACATTTATATTTTTTAAGAAGAGGGTTCGAAAATATTAGCATTAGCTTAGAGTATTTTACAACTATAAAATCTTCATATATAGTAAAGCTCTAAACGGTTCAGATTAATCCGAAAATTTTCGGTTCAGATCAACTTCAATTCAGTTTCAGATTGCAAAAATTTCAATCCAAAATTTCGGATTGTTTAGAATGATGAAATTATCGTTCCAAATGAACGATAAAAGAATCGTTCAATTGGAACGATTAAATTATCATTCTAAATGAACGATAAAAGAATCGTTTATTTAGAACGATTGAAGTTATCATTCCAAACAAACAATAAGAAAATCGTTCGATTGAAATGATCAAATTATCATTCCAAATGAATGATAAAAAAATCATTTATTTGAAACGATTGAAGTTATCGTTTCAAACGAACAATAGAAAATCATTCAATTGGAACGATCAAATTATCGTTCTAAAAGAACAATAAAAGAATCGTTCGTTTGAAATGATTGAAGTTATCGTTTCAAACGAATAATAAAAAAATCATTTTAAACGAATGATAAGAAAATCGTTCGATTAGAACAATCAAATTATTGTTCCAAACGAACGATAAAAGAATCGTTCATTTGGACCGATTGAAGTTATCGTTCCAAACGAACAATAAAAAAATCGTTCATTTGGAATGATTGAAGTTATCGTTCCAAACGAATGATAAGAAAATCATTCGATTGGAACAATTGAAGTTATCGTTTCAAACGAACGATAAAAGAATTATTCAATTAGAACGATTAAATTATCATTCTTTTGGAATGATAAAAAAATCATTCTAATTGAACGATAAAAAATCGTTCATTTAGAATGATTAAAGTTATCGTTCCAAACGAACAATAAAAAATCGTTCATTTGAAACGATTAAAGTTATCGTTCCAAACAAACGATAAGAAAATTGTTCATTTAGAACAATTGAAGTTATCATTTCAAAAGAATGATAAAAGAATCGTTTCAAATGATCCAAAATTTCAGATTAATCTGAAATTTTCGGTTTAGTTCGAATTTTTACCGGTTTACAGTTTGGTTCAATTTTGGATTGGCATTTTTAGGATTTATAATCTGAACTGAATTGAACTGAAATTTTCAGATCGGTTTTAGATTGGCCTATAATCCAGACTGAACTGAACTGTTTAGAGCATTAATATATAGTAAATCCAGGAGCTAAGGTTATCAGTAAATTGTGAACGACTCCAATAGATTCAACCGGCACAGTAGCAATACCACTAAGATCATGTTTTATGGATTTGTCGATTCCATATCCTACGCGTTCAACAATATCAGGTATTATAATGGGAAGTTCAGCACAAGAGTCCAGTGCTATAGCTGGAATTTTAAGACGCTTAATCTTGCATTTTATAGATGCAATGCTTGTGGTGGGCTCCTTCTTTTTGACGAAATCTATCTCCATGGGTCCATCTAAAACATCCTCTTCATCTGAATCTTGAGCTAAGGTAGGTACACACTTTTTAGCCTACTGAATTATGTATAGAAGATAATTCTCAAATTCGATTTGAATGATTTTGCGAATAGTTTCTTCTAAAGACACACACTTACCATGACTATCTTTATCTAATGAGGCATTATAGGTAGAAGACAAATTATTGTCTTGCTTTACCTTACGAAGCTCAGATTTACTAGAGACCTTAGACTTTGAGGATTTATTGGGATATCTACATTGCTCAGCGGGTCTTAAAGGGACCATGTAATTCACTTTTCTTTTCCATTTCCATGACTTATGTAAATATTCATATCACGATTTCTGAAGTCTGAACCAGCTGACAAATTATCAGAGTTATAATCATTGTCCTCAGGTTTTGATATATTATCATCAGAAAAAATGGGATCAGACTGATCATTTACTATAGCCATATGAGCTTGACCACTTCTGAATTTGAAATCTTTAGCGAGTTTAGCCAATAAGGTTTCAATTTATCCTAATCTTTTATCCAATCCTCCAAAAGGTGAGGACTTCGAGCATCGATGCTAAGGTATTTTGGCACCTCTGGTATCTTTTCTAGCAAATTTGGCTATGTGGGCTTCAATTCGTTCTAATCTTTTTTCTAATCCTCTATTATTATAGTCTGAGGATTCTTCTCTTAAGAATTTTGAGAATTCAGCAAAATTAATTTCGATTACTCCTAATCTTTTTTCCAATTCTTGATTAAGATGTCTATCACAGGTTGAAGCACTATTCGAATTAATTACATTTTCTGGTAGCTGTAAACGTTGGGCAAGATTAGAATGCATCTGCATTGATTCTGCTAACTGTGCCTCTAAAGAAGCTATTTTGGAGTTTAACTTTTCAAAAATAGCAGAGGTTTCATTATTCTGGAGGTATACTTGAGCCGGTTGTGCTAGTTATGCCTGTAGAGAGGCTATTTAGAAATTTAACTTTTCAATTTCAGCTGAAGAATTATTCTGATAATTTTGACTCCATTTAAATTGGGAGTACGCTCTAGCCACATGTCTTTTAGATTTGTAAAGAATGCATCAGTACCAGCAGGAGCAACGGCTCGCATCTATGTATAAAAATCACCTGACAAGTGATTCTTAAGAAATCTTACAGTTTAGGCATCACTATCCGCTACACCTAATAATAAAGATCAGATTCTTTTTTCATAAGTATCTGGTGAATCTGTGGGTAGAAAACTTTCTTGAGTTAACCTCTGCAGTGCTAACTGCTGACTACCTACTGTTTCACATTGATATTTTGATCTCATCCAAGCACGTAAAGAAGCTATAGTATTAATAGGATTATTTTCATTATATGGGTCATTGACAGAAACTAGCAAATACTTCCCTCCTATCTGAGCTTTATAAATATTACACTTAACAGCTTCGTCAAAATCTCTGGCATTTACATTTTCAAGAACAGTCATATGTCCTTTCACGAATGATATTGATTGAATAAGCCTATCCAAATAATCGTCAGGAGGTTCTTGGCCTGTATACGGCTTATTTTTAGCAA
>CAJVPP010000063.1:0-53624 GCA_910592005.1 Funneliformis mosseae | reverse complement strand
TAGAGTCAGATGGTGACTACACAATGTATTAATTTTAGTTAGTTGATTATGTATTTTTTAAATAAAAAAAAAATTTTTGAATTTACTTACTTGTAGTTGGAGTTAGAAATGGTCAGATATTTATGACCGCTACTGTAATATATAATTAATATAATAAAAAAAATAAAGATCTTTTTTTGTATTTTTGAAAATAAAGGACTTTAGTTTTTAACATGTATTTCAAGTAGTTTAGATATACAAAGATAAAATTCACCAAGACGATTTATAACAAGATGATTATCATATTTAAGTTGACTTAGAAGAGACTCTGCTAACTTAATTTATGAATAAATGCATATTTATTATGAGACTTACCTCAGTATTTGGAAAGTATTGCAATTGACTATTGAGAATCCTTTTTAGAATAGAACTTTATCTTAAATTTTTTACAATTTGTAGTAAAGTTGAAAGGATATGCTTTAAGCAAATCATTCATAGCTTCATCTCGTATATCATAGGAAGTCTCAAGAACTCATTTAAGTTTAATATTATTGAAGTTTATAGCATTGAGACATCATGCCCTTAAATCCTTTTTTTTGATTGACACCTTCTTTTTTGATTGTGATAAGACATTGATTATATGTTTATCATGCTGTTCCTATTTATTACCTGAGTTTTATTTGCTCCTCCTGAATGGAAAAAAGGTGGATGCGTTATACTTTGACTGCTAAAAGTTTTTTCATTTCTTTTTTCTTGGGTGGCATCTTTTCTTTTTTATAATTTGCGGCAGAACATAGTCTATTATGTCACATTACAAATACTATGATGATTGTAAGTAAATCTTCTGCAAATTCTCTGATTTCATTATCATTGATACAAATGTCTGAACTGAGAATCACAAGCTGTATCTAGCTTTTTTCAAAGATTCACTCCACAGATTCAGATATAAAGCAATACAAATAGTCTTTTAAGGTAACCACTACCTCTTCAATTCCATTAGAGTATACTCGTTCAAAAAAGGAAAACAAACCCCTTGCGCTTCCAGTTGAGTCTTAAACTGATGTTACTGATAATTTTATATTCTGGATAATGTTGTCAGAGATCTGCAATCTGTCATTTAAAATCACTTCGTTGATGTTTTGAGCTGACTCTAACATAGCAAACTTTAGCCTTTTGCGTGAGTTGCTACTCATTTTCAAAGGCTCTGTATTCGAGTAGAATCATTTTCTCCAGGTGTTTTAATGATAATAACCTTTTTAGAAGCAGTTCATCATCGCAACATTTCAACTGAAACATCATATCAAGCATCAGATATGTCGTACGCAGATCATTTTCATATTAAAAAAATTTTATGTAACTATAATTGAATTACAATACTCTATAGTTAACTATCGCAATATTTTACATTTACCAATCATATTAATTAAGAAATTAATAGATCATCATATATTCAATCAATTATAACCTTTTTAAACAATTACTTTTTTTACATTTACGTGAAATTTTGCTTTAAAAATAAGTTTTTTAAAGATCTTCTTACAAGTGGATACAAATATACAACAAAAATAGATGTAATTTTATGTGAGCAAGAAGGTTCTCTTAGGTTGTAAAGTGTGTTTTTCAGTTGGATTTTATGTAATATACAAAAAATCGATTTTTTAAATAAAAAAAATTTTATGGTGACAAGCTCTTAATAAATGCTTTGAATTTAAATACAACTTGGCGGAAATAATAACCTTATTAAAGTAAGTAATTTATCTTTTTCTTGGATGACTCCATTTTAGTTAAATAGACAATGTTAATAAAAAACCAATAAAATATATAAGAACAATTATTAAATAATAAGAAAATAATATATTTTACTAATTTAAAATTATATATTATAGGAGATTATTGAAAAAAATTTAATATTCTATATTAATATTCTATTCTAATAAATATAAAATACCTGTAAAAAAAAAAAATTTCATTTAGTATTATTTAGACAACTTGTTTGAAGAGATCTTCTTAAAACTACCGAACTGTTTAACTTTTAAAACTTACAAAAATGTTTTTGAGAAGTGAGCGAACGTTTTATGTGAGACAGAAATTCAAAAACGTTAGTAAGGTCACACAGTTGGCTTATACACAAAGTCAAAAAAGTGCGAAAAAGCATATAAAATTTTGTCGATCAAATGATCGACATCTATATAAATGTCATTTGCTATGATCGACATGCGACATGTCCGGCGTATGATATGTCTCTTTGAATCTTTTTTGCGCTTAGATAGGTAATCTTGCTTTGATCCAGATTGTATTTAGTTTCTTACTGTAAATAAAAAAATAAAATATGTTCTTTGTTTGAGGATGTGAGATAATAACAATACAGTATTTGTAAAACCTATTTTTCCTTATATTTAGTATAAAACGCAGACGGAAACAAGTTAAACAGTACTGGTTTTCGAATTTATTAATAATACGAAATGTGTGTTTTATTCTGGAATGTTCGAAAATCACGGAACGGTATAATTGATAATATGGAATAAATCTACAATTCTTTTTGAAATTCTTTTCCCAACTCTCTTAAAATAAAATTCAGTGAAACTCATTCAAATCAAAACAACATTTCTTTCTAATATTAAACACAAGCTATTTTATTATTATTAATTAAATAATTCTATTTAATTTACTTTCAATAAATATCTCAATAATAAAAAAAAATAATATTCATCCCCCAACATTATCTTCGACACTTTCCGAGAGTCTCATCCTTTCACGTCTTAACCTTTCAGCAGCACTATGACGTTTTAATTCGAAAACTTCGGCTATTGCTTGTTTAAAGCATCCAAAATTATAATTTATTAAACCATGTTTTTCGAAATTATCAGATCGAAGGAGACAAACTAACGCAAGAAACCTTTTAAATAAATATGTATTAGTTTCGATTAATATATTAATTAAGAAGGATTAGATATAACATATACCTGTTTACTCCCCTGAGACATAATACCATTCCATTAGTTAGTTTGATTAATGATGATGCATCATTAGCAGTATCGGTGGTTGTACCATAATTTCCTGCATTTCCATTTGTTTCAACTTGGGTTTGATCATCTCCATAGATTTCATCGATATAATGAAATGAATTGGTTCGACTTTTAAAAGAGATCCAACAATAAAGTGAGTATACATTTCAAAATCATTAAATTTAATCGATCATTCTTAAAAATAATAATATACCCATATATCTCCGAAATGTCAATAATAACGTCAATCATATCACTACAAATTTCATAGGTCTGCATATCAACGGGAGAACTATCGGTAGCAATGTAAATTTTCGAATTGACATCAAATAAAAATGCCTTTTCTATTCCAGAATTCTATAATGAAAAATGTTAATTTGTATTTGATAAATAAACATATGAGGCTTTTACGACATTTACCGAGCATAAAATATTCAATAAGTTTTCCAAAGTTGGTAGTTGAGGCACAAGTTTTTGAATCACTTTACTGAAAGCTTCAAAGATTGAATGATCGTAAATACTTGTTAAATAGAAACTCAATGGAACGTTTTCTAATCCAACGTCCACCAAATCATCTGTAGTTCGCTGCTGAATGTCTCGTTGCGTGTCAATTTTGTATTCATCTGATAAGGCATCAACTTTATGTATAAACACCTCAAATGTGAGATCGGGATTGACTTGAAAAGCACGTGTGACGGTTTGATGTAATCTACTAAGGGCTTCAATGTAATCATCCTAAAATTTTAAAGAAAATTCACTATTATCACGGATGAGATTAAGTAATTACATTTGTTGATAATTTTTGATCAAATGGACTCTTTAACTTACTTGCGCATCAATTACAAAAATTAATGCTCCATATTCTCCAAAAATAACATTTGAATCAAAAGCTGGATCAAAATAATCAATTTGTCCAGGAAAGTCCCAAACTTGAAAATCAATAAACGACCTAAATGGACATAAAAATAAATTAATATATATATATAAAATACCTCAAATTTTTCATTAAATAAAAAATAGTTTACGTTATATTTTCTTTAATAACTTTGTTAGTACTTTCAAGGAATAAAGTTTCATTAGGAGGCATCTTATGAAATACGACTTTTTGGATACTGGATTTGCCGCTTCTACAAAGATATATTTTAAATTGTTAATCAGATATCATGTTGACAGTCATTTTAAAAAAAAAAAGTTATATTCTTACCCACCTCCTTAGGCCCATAATCAATAATCGCGGTCTATGATCTTGAACAGGATCTTCTTCATTGCTGAAGTAAAAGTTTTATTAAAGCGGGTTAAGAAGGAAATACAAAAATGGGAAAAAAAAAAAAAAAAATGAATACGATACCCCAAATCATTCCCAACAGGGCTTGTATGGAGGCTATACTCATCTACATCAAAGTGCTAAAAAAAAAAAAAAAAAAAAAAAAAAAAAAAAAAGAGGTTTTTTAAAATATATTATAATTGAAAAATTGCAAAAGTTGTTAGTTGAAACATACCGACATAGTAAAAAAATTTTTAAAAAAAAATTAGAGAAATCCAAGAAAGAAAAGAAAGAAAATGATGGATTATGATTATCATGGAACGATTGATAAGACTAATTAATTGTCATTTGTTCACGTGATAAAAGTGATAGGTATACGTATAAAAATCAAATTTTCTATTCGTTTAATTAATACACATTATAACGTTTAAATTTTTTATTATTTCTATGGCGAAGGGAGATAACAACCGTGATGCAGAAGAACGCAATGAAGATGGAAGATCCGGAAGAGGTGCTCGTGATACTGGTAATAACGGTAACGGTTACCCTAAAGGAGTTCGTAGAGAAGGTGGTGGAAGAGGAGAACGTATACGTGGAGAAGGGGGAGGTCGGAGACGCGATAGAAAACCAAAGGTATTAAGCGAAATCCTCACTTTAGCGTTTTCTGTTTGATTTTCGTTTCGCTTTTACTTTTTTAGACACTAAAAGTGCATGTTAGGAATCTCCCTCAGGGTCTCTGACGACTCCAACACCCGACCACCTGCCCAAATCCTTTTATCAAGCACCTGTTATTTTAGAACGTAAACCTCAAGCTACTAGTCCCTCTCAACCTTCCATATTGACAAAAAAAGCATCAGAAACTTCTGCCCAAACTTCTCGTTTTACACCAGTTCAAGAAGAAACATTTAGTCGAGTTACCCCAGTTATTGCTCCACGTGTAGAAATCAAATCTATTAATACGCGAGGAAAATCACTTGAGAGACCGTTTGTTAAAATGGTTAATGAGAAGGGAATGTTTAATAATGAATCCGTCTTAAAGGTTGGTTGCTAAAAGTATGTAAGCGTAATTTTCGAATGCAGTTTATTCCGCTATTATAAAATACACATTAACTTGAAATTGACATTTACATGAAATTTAGGTCTTGAGTGATCTTCCTGGTCATTTCGTTGTAGGTGTATTTGGACCACAAGGATCGGGAAAATCTACCGTTATTTCTACCTTATGTCAAGATCCGCAGAATGTCAGTTGCGCATAAATAATTCAGCACCATCACTTTAGCATTTTTTGAGCTTTTATTTAATTCATCGGTGAATTACATAATAATATCAGGCATTTTCGAGTCAATCGATAGATGCCTTGAACTTTGCAAGTCACGAAACAATTGGAATCGATATTCATGTCACACCTGAAAAAATTGTTCTCTTAGATACTCAGGTATTTTATCAATATTTTTTTTTTTTTAATTAAAAACTTAATTTTATTATTATATATATATAATTATTTTTCTGTCATTTTACGTAGCCAATTTCTAGCCTCTCAGTTTTGGAACACGCGATCAGAAACGATTATATTCCTGAGAATATGACACCTGAGGTTTGGCTTGAATTACAGGTTAGCTGTAAACCAACTTTTAGAAAATTTTTTTTTTATGTAAATAAATATTTATATTAATTATTATCTTTTAAAATTAGTCTCTCCAACTTGCCGTATTTCTATTTTCTGTTTGTAATGTTGTTATAGTTGTTACTGAAAGCATTGATTATTCTACATGGAATTTTTTGAAGAAAGCTGAAATGTTGAAATATAGGATTCCCGAATTTCCAACAGTACCATCATTGGCTTCGACTGACAACGGAATCGAATATTATCCTGATATCGGTAATATATGTACCTTCATTAATAACCTTTTATTTTTAATTAATTATTAACTTTTTATTTATCAGTTTTAGTGTGCAATAAAACTTCGCCCTTAGAGTATACAACTGTCAAATACGATCTCATGTGTGATATGTTGATTAAAATGTTTCAAGAATCTAATTTAAAGATTTTTGGTAATTGACAGTTACATTATAATACTTTTGAGAATTTAGCAGTTCATCTATTTCTAATATTTTTAATAAATAGGCACGGTCTCCTTGGCCAAAACTTTGACTACGTATAAACGTTCCGATGATCATCCGATGCCAAACTTATTTCTTTTACCTTTCGAGAATCAGCCTATTAACGTTAAAGGAAAAGGAATGGCTTCTAACCATTTGAATGTACCAGATACATTTTTAGTTTTGGCAGAATCAATGAGAGACCAAATATTTGAATTGCCAAAAAAAATTGGCAAAAAGGGACAAGTTTCCGAAAAAGAATGGTAAAATCATCTTGCCTCTATTGTCTTAAAAATTTATTTTTAAAGAAAATAATTTCTTTATTTTATAGGTTCAGAAGTGCCATGAAAGCTTGGGATTTAGTTCGTAAATCCGAGTTCATTACAGATTATGTAAAGTTTTCGCATAAATTAAGGGACATGTGAATATGGATTTTTTCCACATATTGTGGATATTAGATTTAAAGATTTTACAATAATTCAGAATGGAATCGTTTTGAAAGAGGTATATATGTGGACAACATTCTTGATTGAAGTTAAGAACTTCAATTAAGATATTAATATCTCACATTCTTTTTAGAGATGCCATCAACTCAAATCCTTTGGAAAGAAAATCTCCTTTCAACAGTTAAACAATATATATAATTGCTTTTTGGTAGCCCGAAATCTCAAAGGATTGGATCTTTAGGTGCTACAAAGTTAACATTTTCTTTATTGTTTATATTGTTGGGAGAGTGTCTAGGTGATTATGACAGTTAAACAATTGTCAATGCCTACGCTATTACCATTTATGGTTTCATCAAAGAATTTCCAAAAATGAAAATCGCAAAGAAGGCATTTCTATCAATGCCATGTACACAACAATATCATTGTATTGTGTGCATTTCGTGTTATGCAATGATATTCTATTCTTCTCCCTTAAACTAAATAGACTTGTTTGATTTTTTTTTTTTTTTGGTTATAAATTTATATAATAAATATCCAATTCAAATTTACTTGAATTTACTTGTAACCAAGAAATTTTAAATAACGTTTATAAATGTATATGAAATAAATAATTCTTCATTTAAATCCGCAGAAAAACGTTCGCTGTTTTATTAAAGTTATTATTTAAAATCAACATACGCAATATATGCTAAAAATATTTATTTGCTCGTTACAATACGATTCTAATATGAATAACGTCAACAAAGGGTACTACGTACTATATGATACTAGGTCCTATAGAGTTATTAAATGATGAGAAGAATGAACAGGGTAAAGAGTAATGATATTGATAATCCCGATAAATTTATTACCTATAAACATGGAAATGGAGAAGAATTAGAACTCCTGGACAATTTCGTCAATCTATGAAAAGAAATTTCTTTGAAAAAAGGATGAGAAACTAAATTTTTGTTCTGTAAGATTTGGGCTTCTATGAACCATTTTCTCATTAGATGATGCTGATTTTTTTTTGGGGGGGATCGGTTCTTTTGGTTTAATTATATATCGTCTTAAGTTATACTTTGTTCTCTTGTCTCTACTTAATCCATGACAATCCTTTCTAATTTATTCTTCCTCTTCTATTTCTCGAAGTAGTCTTGCTCTCCTCTCTAATCGTTTTTCTGCCCTTGATCGTTTTTTCTTTCGTTTGCTGGTATTATTCATTGAATTTGTACTAGATAATAACGATTCACCACCCTGTGCAAAAGAAGGAATTACAGCTTTATCAACATTATTTTGATCCTCGGACGTTCTTGTTGCTTCATTAATGCCAATTCGTTGCTTGGAACCATCATTTATTCCCGATTCAATCATTTTAATCCATTCTCCCGGCTCAAATGAAGTCCGAAAAAGGATTGAAAATTCTGTGTTCATTAATTGTTTATGTCGAAAAAATGCATCTTCTAATAGTTCAGCTTTTTTTTTTCTCTTTGTCGATAACCAATTATTTAGAACATCTTCACCCTGCATACTGAGATTCAGGTTTCTATATTCTTGAGCTAAAGAATAAACTTGAGGAAGCCAATAATAATCCATGCCATCCTTGAAATCAAATTCATAGGAGATAATCGGTGCAACATTAAATATACATTCTGGAAATCCCCACCAATTTAATTCCGCAAAGTCTCTGTAACTTTGATATAAAAGGAAAAAAAAATTTTTTTTTAAACGTCACGTCACAATACAATACGCATGACAGACATATCTATCATATAAAGAGATACTATGGCTCACCTAATTGCATTTATCTTAATACAGTTTGGACATGATCTTATACGAGGAAGCCAATATATTCGCAGATGCTTATAAGATTTACAGTTTTGACACCCCTTAGAATAATTAAACAACTTTGCATATTCACGCTCAAGTAAATCTTTTGGTGGAGGAAGTCCTTTTGCCAAATTGAATTTGATCCTTGAAACTCGCCATATTTCGTTCTCAAAGGTTGTAAGGACTTCATAAAAAGCCTTACAGACACAACTCAAAGCTGAAAGATCCCTATGTGTCAAATAGCCACAAATACGGCGAATTGACTGTGAAAAGTCTTTTTTTTCTTCTGGTGTCTTCGGTGAAAAAACGTTTATCACTGGCCGCCTTATTAAGTTAGAATTCATCTGACTATTGTTAAGTCCGGAGTGATCTTACTGCTTATTGCAAAAAAAAAATGATTTCTGCTAACGGAGGAATTCGATTTATCGTAAAACAAATGATAAAGTAAACACAACTATAAATACATGAAATTTTAACTGAACATCAGTGCTTAAAATAGAAATTGAATTTTACCGGTCATTAATCCGGAAAGAAAATATTTTACCGGCTATATAAATTTTTATTAATTTATTAATAATTTAAAAAATAAGTTTTTATGTAAAAATTTTTTTTATTAGAGAAAAATCAAATTCTTCCTAGTAATTTGATAACAAATAACCTTGGAATTAATACTTTAATTTTTATATTTCTAAAGTTTGAATATACTATTGCTTTATATACAAACCACTCTTATTAACTTCTTTTTTATAAAATTCTGATAAAATGTTCAATTCTTGTTCGTCATATTTTGTAAGTTCCTCTTTTTTATCTGGTCAATTTGCATGATTAAGTATTTCATAGAATTAAGCAAAGGTCTATCAGGAAATCTTTCTTGAATTTTAGAAATAACAGCTGATGCAAAAGATATTACAATTTACTTCTAATGATATATTTAATAAAATCTATTTATATTTTCTTCAAATAATAACCTTTCTTTATTATAATTATAGATAAAAGATGAAACCTTAATAATAAGAAACTGTCAAAACTATATTAAAACATAAAAAGGGTATCAAGAAATAATTTTGACGAGGTTTTAGTAGGCATCTATAATTATAATCCATGAATTCTTATATGAATTTTATTAAGAGTTAATTCTATTATTGGATTTTTATCAGATATTTGAATATTTTTTTGTTGAAAAACTTTAGAGTTGAAAGATATTCAAGAATATTTCATAAAAAATATAAAAAGCAAGTAACTTTCAATCATATATTTTTATATATAAAGAAATAAAATTCTATTTTTAAGAATTTTTAGTTGTTATTGCTATTATCTCCAATAATATATCCATTAAAATTTTAATTGAAAAATATAAATTTTTGATTATTTTATATTAAGAAAACCATCAAACTTCATAGATTTGTTTAATTTTCAAATTGAATGTTCTAATATTTTTTGATATTTATGTAAAATATCCATTCTTTTGTTAGAATTAGAAAAAAAAATATTTTGACTTTATAATATACTTAACATATTTGTAAAAATCTACTTTTTTCTTTGCTGAATTGTAAGCTAAAGCTAATCTGTATACAATATAATGTATTATAATAAACATTTATTTCTTTTTAATTTTAATGCTATTCCTATTGTTTTGCTTCATTTAAAGCAAATAACATAAATTTATTTGTTAAACTTTTAAAAAAAAATTTAAATTAGTTATTAAAAATAATAAATAAATAATAAATTATATTTAAAGACTTACTTTTTTTATCTAACAAATTAATAATTATTTTAAAAATAAATTTTAATCTTTACTTTTTAGTTAAAGTAATTTTAAAAAATAAATTTTAATATTTCTATATAGATAGTATATAATATATATAATAAGATAAAATTTATATGAAATATTATATTTTTATCAATCATATTACTAAATATAGTAGCTTTATCTAATTCTTTTCAAATAGTTTTTTTAATTAAATTTAAAATAACAGATAAGATTTTATGTCTAAATATATTATTTTCATAAATAATTATATTAGAAGTTAATAAATAATAGATGAGGGTATTCAAAAATTCTACAAAGATTTGTAATTTTAGATAATTTATTTAATGAAATATTATTTTTGCTAACTAAAAAATTATTTTAATTAAAGTACTAATATAATGTTAAGCTTTATCTATAACATTATTTGTAATTTAATAAACTTTACCTTTACAATTTTATGATTTGTTATATTAATATGATTATATAGACTCTTTGCAATAAAAAGGGAGAAAACTACTAAAAAAATTTTTTTTTACTTTATAAACTAAATATTATTTTTTTAATAAAATAAGTTCAAATTTAACATTAACACAAAAAAAATTTTTTTGGTAGTTTCCTTCCTTTCTATTGTAAAGAGCCCATATCATTATTACATCAAATAGTGATTTCTATTTTGCCTGTTTCTTCTATTTCTCCTATATTTTCTGTATAACTATTTATTCTGTTTATTCTATTTCACTTATAATTTTCTTAACATCTATAATTTATTTATTTCTTTTTATTATTTTATTATTTTATTACGTTTAAGTATATTTTTATTAGAACTAGAACTTCGCATAAGCTAAATCACTTATAAGTCAAATGAATTAGCTCATTTAGACTTAGCTTAAACTACTATAAAATAACCTGCAAGTCAGATAAACTAGGTTATACTGTAGCATGATTTATACCGCTGCTTAGTTCATTGGCTTGTATTTTCTTCTTTGAAAAAAATAAATTTAAAAGCAGTTTTTCTTTGAAGAAAAATGACCTCAGTGACATTTTTTTTAAAAAAAAAATGATTCTAGTATCATTTTCTTTGAAGAAAAATACCCCTGGTGTTTTTTAAAGAAAAATAGTTATAATGATATTTTCTTTGAAAAAAATTAGTCCAGTGACATTTTCTTTGAAGAAAAATGCATACAGTAGTATTTTCTTAAAAAAATTTACTTCTAAAGCGATTTTCTTCAAATATTTTACTTTCAGAGTATTTTTTTTAAAAAAATTCACTTTCAAAATAATTTCTTTAAAAGAATTCACTTTTAGAGCAATTTTCTTGAAAGATTTTGTTTTTAGAGTGATTTTCATAAAGAACTTTACTTTTAGAATGATTTTCATTAAGGATTTTACTTTTAAAATGAAGGATTTCGCTTCTAGAGTGTTTTTTTAAAAGATTTCATATCCAGAATAATTTTCATAAAGAATTCACTTCTAGAGCAATTTTCTTGAAGGATTTTGCTTTTAGAGTGATTTTCATAAAGAACTTTACTTTTAAAATAATTTTCATTAAGAATTTTACTTTTAAAGAGATTTTCTTGAAGGATTTCACTTCTAGAGTGATTTTTTTAAAAGATTTCATATCCAGAATAATTTTCATAAAGAATTTTATTTATAGAGCAATTTTCATGAAGGGATTTGTCTCTGTAACTTTTTTTGAAGAAATCACATTCAGAGGCGTTTCTTTGTTAGAAATTTTGAAGAAAAATATCTCTAAAGCTATTTCTAAAAATTTACATTTATGAAGGTGTTTCTCTTAAAGAAAATAACCTCTAAGGCATTTTTTCTTAAAAAAAAGTACTTCTGAAGGCATTTTTTAAAGAAAACTCTTCTGAAGGTGTATTCCTTAAAGAGAATTACCTTTGAGACATTTTTTTCAAAAAAAATTACTTTCAGAAGCGTTTCCTTTGAAGGATTTTACCTTTAAGATATTTTTTTCAAAGATAAACATTTCTAAAGATATTTTCTTTGAAAGAATTAGTCTCTGTGACTTATTTTTTAAAGTAAATCACCTCAATAATTTTTTTAAAAATTTTTTACTTATATTAAATAGATAAAAAGGCTTGTAATTTTAGTATCATTTTGAATAATTATTCTAAAATTATTTATTATTTTTTATATTAAAAAAAAAACTATTTCAAATTTAATTATATTATAAAGCAATCAAGATATTCAATTAAATGTTAATTCTAACAATAAACAAAAATCTTTAATTTACAAAAAAAAGAATTTCTGAAATTTATCAATATTTTAAATTAGATTCTTCAACACATTATTAGAATTGCAATTATTGCAAGTTAGTATATTTTTATTTATATTTAAGTTAAAGATTAGTTAATTTTAATTAAATTTTATTATATAATAGCAAAAACTTTAGTGATAAGCTATTTCAGCATTATAGAGACATATAAGAAATAATCATCAAAGTATTCTTAAATATTAATCAATAATATAAAAAAAAAAGTTTTTATTATAAGAATTTAAAAAAAATTACTTAATTGAATATAATTAATGATCAACTATTTACAGTTGTTGAAGAACAAATATTTAAAGATATATTATCTTTTTTAAAATTTGATTTAATGATACTATCAATAGATACTTTACAATGTGATTTAGATATAATTTTTATATAAATAAAAGATAATATTTATTAAATATTATAAATAATTATTTTTATTAATAAATTAATTATTATAATTAAATATTAATATATATATTAAAATAATTATAGGAAGCAACTAATTTATTTTCATTTACAATTGATAGTTGGATAAGTAAAAATCAACTTTTCTTTCTTGGAATTTCAGTACATTGAATTAATAATGATTGATAAATACAAAATATTATTTTAGATTTTTATCAATTATCAAATTTATATTTTAAAGAAAATTTTGCAAATAAATTATTAGAAGTTTTACTTGAATTTAATCTTTCAGCTAAAGTATATAAATTAATTAAAAAGTAATTTTTATATTTATATTTAATAATTTTATATTTTAATTTAGATTTTAGTAATAATATATGATAATGTATCAAATATGAATAAAATATTAAAAGAAATTTTTTTAAGTTTAAATAAACAAAATATTGAGTTTGATCTATATCATCAATATATTAGACATCTTGCATATATTATTAATAGAGATGTACAAAAAAGTACTTAAAATTTTTATGTATTAGATTCAAATAATAAAAGTATTTTAAATGAAGAAATAGAAACTGATAAACAGTTAAAATATATTATATATAAAGTAAGTTTTTTATTTTTTAATAAAAGTAATTTTAAAAGTAATTTTTATTAATAATAATTAAATTATTTAATACTATTATTTAGCTTAAAAATTAATAGTAAAAATTTGTATTTCATCTTAAAAACATGAAAGTTTTTCTCAACAATGTATTGCATTAAAACTTCAACAATTAGAATTAATAATAGATATTAAAACTCATTATAATTCTATAAAAATAATATTAAAAAGAGCTATTTTACTTAAAAATGCTCTTCATAATATAGTTTTATTTGATAAAAATTTTAATAAATATATTTTTTCAGATGATAAATGGGATTGTATTAAAGATATATAAAAATTTTTATAGATTTGTAATTTATTAATAAAAAATGTTTAATTTAAATTCATTTTAAATATTTAACAAATAATTTTTATTTAGCTTTTTAAAAAAGAATCAGATTTTATTACTGATTAATTATATTTTACACTTTATATAGCATCACAGTTATAATTATTCAATAAATAAAAATTGAAGAAATAATTGATAATAATATTAATAGATTAAAAATTAAATATTGTTAATGTGCAATTCTTGCGAATTGTAACAGTTAGATGGGTATTTGAGTGGTGATTCTTTTAAGTTTATATAGTAATCTAATAGTTGTCTCAGTAAGTTAATGGTTCTTTTATATACCGCAGAGTATATTCACATCTCAGTTGATTAAATTTTGTTATATATTGAAAAATATATTTAAACCTATGATAAATATACAATTTATCTACTATATATTACCCAATGTATTTAATATATTATCTATATTTTAAGTCAAAATTAAATATGAATTACATTATAAATACAAGTATCATAAAATGTTTCAAGTAAATTAAATAAAGATTTATTAGTAAATAAATAAACTAAAAGCTAAAAATATCAAATTAAGAGAATACAAAAGAAAAATTAATCACAAATAGAAAAGAGTAACCTTGCGTTATTTATAAAAAGGGAGTTATACATAATTATCACTGAACTGATCAGATTGTATCTAGCAATTGATAGTTACTTTTTTGTCAAGAATTTAATCTCCTTTACATATTTTTTAATGTAAATCTAATATATCATATATGTTAGGTATGTCTGATATATTAAATGCATCAGATATATCAAATATATTAAATATGTCAAATATATCAGATATGTTTGACATGTTTGACATTTAGATCTACATTTTCTTGCATTATATAAATTAAATATATCTATTAAGTCGATTTTGTTAACTATGCTACTTATGTAACTATTTATAATGCATTATGTAGATCAATTACGTTATGATATTCCTATTACAATATGTAGATTGGCAAAGAAAAAAAATATTAGAATATTATTCATTAATAGATAGAACTAATTATTTTATTACTATAGGTTAGTTAATTTATAAAATTATATAAATTAATTATATATTATTATATTATTAATTATTATTTATAATTAATTAATAATAGATTTATAATTAAAGTTACAATATTATAAAATTAATAATTAGAAAAGATATTATATTAATAAAGCAAAAAATATTATAATAACTATTTGAGAAAAAAAATATAAAGATATTACAGATGCTAATATTGCTTCTGATAATTTGAAAGATGATATTTTTAATCATATATTTAAAAAAAAAAAATATCATAAAGATAAGCTTAAAGTTTATCTTAAAGAATCACTTGTATCAAATAAACAGATATTTTATTATGGTAGAAAGTAAGTATAATATTTACATATTTATTATAATAATGTATTCTTATATTTAATTAATTTATTAATTTATAAATATTATTATAAAGTTGCATGAAAATGAATATCCAAACCTTTCTAATATGGCTAAAGATTATTTTAGATTAATTTAAATATTAATTGAATTATTTTATAATTTATAATTATTTATATAAATTTTATTATTTTTTTTTAGCTACTAGTGCATCAATAGAAAGAATATTTTTAGGTAAAACAGATTTGATAGTTCAAAAAAATAGAGTTTGAATTTATTCATCTGTATATCTGATTTAACATATATCTATTTTAATCTAAATAAACAAATAATTTATCCAGATAATCTGAATATTCACAATTTTATTTAGATATCAACAATTTATCTAGATATCTGAATATTACAGTTAAATGATTATTTACAAATTGAGTTTAAGCTAATTTTTTATTAGTTAGTAGTAAAATGAGACAATCATTATTACAGTTTATCATAAAATTAAGTAAATAATATAAATAAAATTTGGTTCACTATTGCAATTTTATTTTATTCAATACACTAAAATAAAAAAATTTCTTTCAAAAATAAAGCATAAAATTCAATGATTCTTTATTATTTTTATAACTGTTCTCAAAACTAGTTTATTGTAGAAAAATTTCATTAATCATATATATTTAAATTTACATATAGTGGTATTCCACTTGTCTTAGATTATATTACCACCATATAATCTGGATACTACTATTTGATCTAAATATCACTATATAATCTGATTACTACCATATGATCTAAATAATATAATCTAATTATCACTATATAATTTAAATAATATAATCTAATTATCACCATATAATCTATTTATTTTCACATATCAGATATCTTTTTTATACTCTAGCTATCCTTTTAAATCTTTCTTACAATCTGTATTTTTTATCACTATATAATCTAACTACTACCCACTATTTAACCTAACTATCACTATATAATCTAAATACCATGTTTTTCTTCTTGTTTCTGAATCATTTACATACTAAATTCTTTAATAGAGTTGTTGGTCCTCTGTAGCTGTTTAGATATCTGATTTTATGTTGAGAATGCTGACCTCCTGCATCTGGTTAAGTGCTGGATTCTATATTGGAATGCTTACCTTTTGTGCCTATTTGGTTGTCTTTCTAGATACTAAAATGTGATAAAAAGAATATAGTGTCAGGTAGCGCAGTAAATTTGTGGTTAATTTCAGCCAGTACTATACCATAATTTTGGCTGAACTTTAGGACATATGATTTTAAAGATCCAAGCTGACACCATGATAGTAACTTGATAATATCCTAAAGCTGTCATGAAACTAGTGAGAACCTGTCAGGATGTCAGAAAGGTTTCTAATAGTTCAAATTTTTTATTAATTTTACTATGTTTTTAGTTCTAAATACTTTCCTGTTACCTTCTTGTAACTTTTATTTCATATATATATTATCCCTATTTTGTAATTAATTAGGAACATAATAGTGATAATGCATATACAAAATAAAAATCACAATAAGTGATAATACTTTTATTTACACAATATTACTGGCTAGATTTAATTCTGCTTCTGATCTTCTATTTGACACTAAGAGTGAGACCAAAGAAGATTTATCTTCTGGATGTATATCTGGTTATCACTTTTCTGAATTTATACTAATAATAGAGTAGCCAAGTGCCAATATTTTTAAAGAAGTCTTCATATAATATCCAGATATATATCTAGGAAGGATAAGTCTTATGTGAAAGCTATACTATACCTGAATACATATCTAGAAAAGTGAAGGCATCTGCCATATTTTTATATAATAATTCTACAGATACCTTAACTTTCAGTTGCATTACATATTATAATAGCCGGCCCATTTATATTATACTTGAATACATGTCTAGAAAGTGTAGCCTTCTATCAATTTTTATATAATAGATTACGCAGAAAACTATGCTTTTTAGGGTATACCAAGTTGTATTTCTTTTATGATTTGCCAACTAAGTTCAATATTGCTTCTTTTTTGCATTCATCAAAAAAAATAATTAAACATTTCTGAATTTATAAAGTACTATAAGTATTTTCAAACTAATGACATATATACCTTAACTATTTTCAACCAATCTGATTACAGAACTCTTATCTGCTATGATAGCACCAGCCTTGATGAATATTTAAGTGACTCAAACAGTTGTACTGATAATAGATTTGACTTAGAATTAGATGATTATAATGACTATGAGTCTAATTATGAGTCAGATAATGAAGAAACTCTCTATGCTTCAACCAGCACTATCAAAATTCTATTGATTCAACCACTAAATATAAAAGAGTGAAAGATTAATATGATATATACTTTAAGACAGAAAAAATTTAATGATAATTTTTTTTCCAAGGACTTGTTAAATGAAATTTGAAAAATAATATCTTTTTCATCTAGAGATATATTAAATGATAAAGGTTTGTTAGATTGTCTTTCTATCTATTTATTCCTCTTTCTAAATAAAAAAGGTCTAGTTTATATAATATTTATAATCAAAATAAAGTGAAAAATAAATTAGTTATCAAAATTGACTAAGATGATAATTGAGTCCTGAAGTTTTCTGTTGCAAATAATATTTCTGAAGTATATGGTTTGCTTAGAATCCATGAATGTATTAATGATCAAAAACCTTTAAGAACTGTAATCGATATAAATGCTTTACAAGAAAATATAAAAGCAAATAGAATTAAGACATAAGAAGTATTTATTCAAATCTGTTTATTTTTTATAAGAGCTTTGTATTGAATTCTTGTTTGTAGCTAGAAAGATATTCTCAGAGGATTAGTAATCACTACATAATCAGACTCTAGCAAGTGTAGCTACCATATTTTATATACACTGGCTCTCCTTATCGATCATTATGAACTCAAAGCATTCACAGAATTAGTATATATCTTAACCAAAAAGAAATTTGGTAAGTATATTGATTGAGGATTACCTGATCAGAATTTTAACTTTCGCCTATCAGTTCAGTAAAAAAGATCATGTGAAGCGCATTCTTCAATTCTCACTAGATAATGGATGGAATGATCTCAATCATACTAGAGTTCAGCTATCTATTAGCTTAGAGGTTGAAGTAAGATCCTGATTACTTAACACAGAAAAAAATATATTCTACTAAGAATAATCATAGATCATAATATATTATAGAAATACGTAGACTTTGTTTTGCAAAAACATTTTAACTATCTTAAGAATTGGACTATTAAAGAAAAAGATTCAAAAAAACTTCGTATATTTTAACTAGAAAGCTCCACTAAAATATCACAATATAAATGCATATATGACAAGAATTAGTGGTAGTTCAATTATGTATGTGCTAGCAATAAAATATTCATCATAAAATACTTTCAGCAAAATAGTGATGAGCACAGAAAAGTTTTTGAATATGACCTATCTATTGCAGAAAAGATTCAAAAAGAAAATAAAAATTTATCTTCCACCTCTCATAAGATAAAGAGTTTAGGTTTTTCTCAAGCTTTCGTAAAAATGCCATTTTGGGTTAAATATAATGAAATCTTTACAGCAACAGAAATATATGAGGAGAGATATATAAAACCATTACCTAATAAAGGCGATATTTATGTAGGATCACCTTGAAAGATAGGAAAAACATATGTTCTAGAGTATCTTATTATATCTAATAACCTGAATTTGCTAGTATTATCCACACGCTATTTTTACTCAAATGCTATTATTACAAAACTCAATCTCAAATTATATTATGATATCAATAGTAATATAAATCTACCTGATCACAAGAAGGTAGTATATCAGATAAAAAGCTTACATCATATTACCAATAATTGTAAATGTAATAAAAAATGCAAATGCCTTCTAATCCAATTTATGGCTTGATGAAATAGTATTTATAATTGCTCAAATACAGAGTCATTTGACCAGACAATCAATAAAACAATTATATAAATTAGTTTAAGCGTAAAATGCATTATCGTCATAGATAATGATCTAATTGATCTAAATATTAAATGGAGGAGTTATAATTACTATAAAAATGATATAAACGGTTAGAGTATAATGTAAAGAATGTTCAGGCGTATTGATTATCTGATGTTCTTTATATCCAGATGATTACACTTCTGATGATTATGCTGTATATTAATCAGAAACTTATACGTATTCATGTTAAGGCTTTTCGTAAGGATAAACCATTCTCAGTTATTCATAATACTTATCAGCTTTAGAAAGGTAAAAAGTTTTGCTTGGCTCATAATAAAGAAACTGTATTAGCTAAACTCTGGGATTGGGCTAAGAAAATGTCTTCACTACCATTTGAGAATCAAAAAAGTGCTTCACTTATTTGCTATTTCAGAAAGGACGTATAAGGAATTGTTCGTATTTTTAAGATTAATTTTTCAGAATTACAAATCAAGAAATATCATGACAAATCTAATCCAATAGAAAAAGTTCAGAATTTTAGCAATGTAGAAGAATCATGAAGTAATATGAATCTTGTTGCATATACTAATACTTTAAAAATAAGAGTATCTTGCACTAATCCAAAGTTTGAGCAAGCATTCTGTCTTTTTAATAGCTATATAGAATCAAATTCTAGAACAAATCAGATGTTATTCTGCATGTGATACATTAAAGATTATATATATCATATTAAGCAAAGATCTTTTTACGTTTCAGTTACAGAGAATGTATTATTTTAATAGTTGTTGAATGCCAAATGCGAATGTCTTCCCTAGAAACTTCAGAATAGAGGAATATTTTCAGATATAGACTCTATTATCTGGAATAAGGATATACCAGCTGTTTATTTATGGGTAGCCTATATATTAAAAAGATTCTGCTTTCAACATTTATTTGGTTAGAAGATGGTTGATTTTCTCTAAAATGTGAGTATAGTAATTTCTGTCATAAAACTCATTCCTAAATCTAAAAATACTATAATATCACTATCCCAAATAGTGAAGGTAAGTTTCTCTACTATTAAAAAAGATAGTAGATATATTTAATACTACTATTATTGATTGTAAAATTGTCGAATTATTAGAGAATAAATTAAAGAAGACTTTAGAAGAGATGCATTCTTTAGACTGGCATCATATTGTGAATTATTATGAGATTTCACCTGAATCATTAACCGAGAATTTCATTTTAAAGTATGGGAATTACAATCACATGAAATGGTTTAGGGTTTATAAGCAATTACAAGATGTTAGTACTAATAATGAAATAGCTGTTGAGGCTATATCCCATAAAGATTACAGAGAAGATAGGCTTACAACTACAACCTGTGCTGAGAGGCATTGAATTTGCCTAGAATTATTAAGAATTTACATATTAGTTAGAGATATCAATGATAGAGCTAGATATAAATCTGATAATATTAAGATGTGTCTGAATTCTCCTGAATCATTATCATATCTTCATAATTTATTTTCCAGAATGGTTCAGGTATTTAATAATACAGATGTATTATGCAGAGCTAAAAAATCAGAATTGAAAACAGATCAGGTAAAACTTAGTTTACTGAATTCAGCACTTCATGTAACTTATGGGTTAAAATTTAAGATTATAGATAAAAGTCGCAGGTATTACTGCTTAGATAGATCATTTGATACTAAAGATATTTCTAGATTACCTTCATATCAAACGGGTGGAGAAATTTATTGGGAAAATGGGAAAGCTACTTGATATAAGTATAGTAAATTTCTACCTAATGGATTAATATTAGATAATTTCACTAGTTCTAGCAAAGTGAATAATACACAAATCACAGAAGATATTTAGGACTTATTCAATATGTGCTAATACTATTTGATATGTGTAGCCTTCTGTCATTTTTATATAATATAATTCTGCAGAAGACTACATCTATCGGTAAAAAATATTTATTTTTGTAATATTCTAGCTAAAATATATAGTCACATACTTTTGAGACATACTTTTGCCAAAATTTTATATAATAATCAACTAATAAATAGAATAATATTTTTTGCTCACTCCTTAGCAAACAATTTAGAGAGGATTCCAGATTAAAGGGCCTCAGTCTTATACTTCTATCTTATTTGATAATTCTTTACATAATACTTTGCAAAATATTTGAAACAATATTTGGCGCAATACCTTAAATCAGCATCAATAGGATATTCACAAATTAGGCATGGTTTTTTTTTCATATTTTTTTATATAATTTCTAGTACCTTGAACAACCAGTAGTATAAGTACAGATTCCCCTACAAATGAAATCATCTTTCTTGATATACCAGCAAGTAACATGATCTATGTAAGTATTTTAGGATATAAAAACCTTTTTCACTTTTAATTTTATAATAAAATATATATTTAAATTATTTAATATTAAGATAAGTTATAAATGACTTTTCATACTAACGCTATGAATATATTAGACTAATCGGCAGATGATATTCACAAAAATATCTATAATTCTAAACTAATCATATAATAGCTATAAATAGGCTAATATATCGTAAATTGCTACTCAAAAAATATATGTATTGGAGAGAAGAAAGGCTTTTAATTCTATCTTTACATGAATTGCCAATATTAAGAAGATATTTTTCTTTCATTTTATATTGTATCTAGAACATTGTATCAGAAAGAAGTTTACTAGCAGTGTTAATAAAAAAATAAGCCTATTACAGATTTTATTTAAAGCTAATTGGCACAATCTCACTTTATGCTAACTATTAATATTATGCTAGAGGCATGAAGAGACGAAAGTTTAGAGGAATAATATATTCATGAAATTTCTTTATCACCTGAATTTAGCTCTTTCGAAATATAGGTCAAGTATTTTATATAATGCATTCTCTAAGATAAATGCTTTAGAACTGAAAGAAATATTAGCTCTAGCGTATGTATTTTACTAAAATATGAATCAATATAGATGATTTATTCATAATCTTAGAATGAGAATTCTATGACTATGTATTTTTTCCGCATATCCTATTTACCCATAATTTTCAAATATATGCAAAACATACTTTGGCAGGAGCAGATGGCCTCAAAGAGACCTCTCATAAGTTATATATATTTTCCTTTTTTCTAATCCTTTAATAATTTTTACCAACTATGAGGTAGTGAAATTACAGAATATTTTTTCAAATTGAACTTTATCTCACTTAATATAATCTGAATATCACAAATTAATCTAACTACCACCATATATTTTATATACTACTCCATGTCTGCTATTATAACTAAGTTTGTTATAGACTATAAACTTACCAATGAGATGAGTCTCGAAGAGCTTAGCCAGTATGCATCAAAAATACTTGAGTTCTTGACAACTGGTATGCTAAAGGTAGATAAAGAAAAAAGATGTCAGATTCGTGATCGTTTTCAAAAAGAGTATAAATATAGCAAAGAATAGGCATTTACATTAATTTCTCACAAGAGAGTTAGATGAAGTAAAGCTAAGTAATCCTCAAAGAAGGAGGGGATGGGTCAGAGGCTGGAGAAGTGAATATATGTCAAGTATCTGATAGTACTTGTTCTGAAAAGACTATTAAAGAAATGGTTCAACATATTGTTTGAGATAATTTTAGTAAAGAGATGTAAAAATGATATCTAGAACTTTAGTTAAAGCTGCTTCTGATCCTATCATCACCTTATCATGTCTCTCCAGGCTTTAAAGAGAATTGCGAACCCTCAATGCTTCAGAAAAAATAATTACTGCTATCAAGATTCTGAAGATAACTAAAGCATCTAATAAAATCTAATAGAAGCGTACTGAACAACATAAAAATAAAGGATTTTATTATCTGAATCACTTCTTGTTAGAATTGGTTAAGAAACAGCTAGATTTGAATAATGTGTCTAACATATCTGATAAACAGGCCCTAGCTGATATAATAATTATGCTCTGTATCTGCTCTGCTAAAATTAAAACTTACACATAGCAAATGAGATGTAACTGGATATGCAAAAAACTGAGGCTAACAGGATATTTCTTGGATATTTAGATCACTAGAAAAAAATGAGAAGCGAGCAAAACAATTGCTTACATAGATTCAGAAAGCAATCATTTCTGAAGCATTAAAAAATCCAGAAAAGCTTGGATCAGCATACTTAAGTTCATTTCTGAAAAAAAATGAATATATTCCTAAACTTTATAAGCCACTACTTCCTAGTTCTTTATGTAAATTAGGAACGGTATTTACTTCTGTAATATATGGGCCTATAAATCCATCAAAAGTCAATACTTATGCTAGTGAAGCATTTTGGTATAGTCTTGATAATCATACTTTTCTATCTAATAGATATTCTTAATACTCTTAATGGTTTAGTTCAGTCCAGATTATAAGCCAATTCGAAACTGAACTGAAAATTTCAGTTCAGTTCAGTTCAGATTAAAAATCTTAAAAATGCCAATCCAAAATTAAACTGAACCGTAAACTGGTAAAATCTGAACCGAACCAAAAATTTTGGATTAATCTAAACGTTTGAAATGATAACTTCAATCGTTTCAAAAGAACAATAATTTAATCGTTCTAATCGAACAATTCTTTTATCATTTGTTTAGAACGATAATTTGATTGTTTCAATCGAATGATTTTCTTATCGTTCATTTAAAATGATAATTTGATCATTCTAATTGAACGATTTTCTTATCATTTGTTTGAAATGATAATTTTATCATTCCAATCGAACAATTCTATTATTGTTCATTTGAAACAATATTTTAATCGTTTTAATTGAACAATTCTTTTATCATTTGTTTAGAACGATAATTTTATCGTTCCAATCAAACGATTCTATTATCGTTTATTTGAAATGATAATTTGATTATTCCAATTGAATGATTTTCTTATCGTTCGTTTAGAACGATATTTTGATCATTCTAATCAAATGATTTTCTTATTGTTCGTTTAGAATGATAATTTCATCATTCTAATCGAATGATTCTTTTATTGTTCATTTGGAACAATAAATTTAATCATTTCAAACGATCTGAAATTTTGAATTAATCCAAAATTTTCAGTTCAGTTCAGATTTTTTTCGGTTCAGATTAGAGCTTTAAGAAGAGCTTTTAGCTTTTTTTGAAGAAGATATTATTTATGAAGTTCCTGAAAATGATAATATCATTGCAGAACTTGTAGATATATTTAAAAAGAAATATGATGAAAATCTAGATGAAGATGATGATAGTATTGAAGTAAAACTCATTAGTACAAGTGTAACATCAAAAGGTTTAGAAACTGTTCATATATTTTTACTTCAGCAAGAAGATGCCATTGAATATTTAAAATCTATAAATATTCTTGAGAGATTTATTAGAGAAAAAAAGTAGTTTTATTAAATAAATTACTTTGGAGTAAATTTTTAATATTAATGAATAATTGCAATATGTTATCAATAGAGAGGAATTTTTTTTTATTTATCAATTTTTTCCAATTATTTGAGTTTTTATTTGTGGCTTAAAAATTTGTACTTATTTCAAATCTGGTTAACTGATGTTAAATATAATAAAAATAAACAAATTTATTATTATTGCATTATAAAAATCTGTTAAATTACATATTTTCTCTTAATGTACATCCTCTCTAAATGCACCCTTTCATCCAGTCTCAAAGAGGATGTATTTAGAGAGGTTTGACTGTAATATTGTAATATACATTTTTATTATATGATTTAATAAAAAAAATATTTATAAATTATCAAAAGTTAAGTTAATTATATAATAAAATATTACAAAAAATAATCAAAAAATATAAAATCACAAAATTTTAGTTTATCACAAATAAATTTTATATTTTATTATAACAAAAAATTATCGTTTTTGATAATGCCCTTTCTCAACCTTTATTTTAAAGAATTTAAGTAAAAACTCTTTTAAATAAACTTAAGTTTTGAGCTAAACTCAGCTATTGCTCAATTGGTTAAATGTTTTAGTCTGTCTAACTAATAATTAGGTAATAATAACTAATATATCTCAAATTATAATTATTAGATGTATAATAAATATATATTTTTTTTATAAAATAAAAATAAGATAATATATATATTGAGTTATATTTTGTATAAAATATATTTATTAGAATAATTTATTACATATTTCATAATAGAATATACCTTTATTAATAAAAATATTTTTAATAAAATATTGAAAATTATATAACAAATCTTTCAATTTTTAAATAAGAAAACTTTAATTAATTTTGATTTTTTAGATAAAAATTAAAAGTATTATTAAATCTAAAAGATTATATTATTTGTAATAAAAATACATAAAATTGGATTAAATAGAGTTTAAGCTTAAGAAAATAATATTTAATAACTATAGAATTATTCTAAATAGCAAATAGAAAAAGAGCAAGAGCTCTAGAAAAAATCAATACAGTTAAGATGACAATTAGATCTATTCAAATACTAATAACTTTACAAGTTATTGAGTTTTCTGACAAAAATTTGTTATTAAAAACAGATTGATTCAAGAGAACTAAAGTTATCTTTAATTCTGACAAAAGAAAAGAGAAGTTTAGATATCTTACAAAATCTATTTCAGTTTCAATTACTTTTTATATTTAATTGAATAAAAAAATTTTATTTTTTATATTTATTATTTATTTTAGAATAAATCTTAATATTATTTTAAATAAATTATTAAAGATTATAATTATTATTTAATTTCAAAATAAATAAAATAAAATAATTTTTTTTAAATTAAAAATTTAAAATTTTGGTTATTTATTAAAAAGATTTAATAATACAATTCTATTAAAATATATTTTAATATTTTAGAAGTTTATTAAAATTTATAATTAATATAATATAGTTAAACCTTTATATAATTACCTATTTAATTCCCTAAAAATAAGTGATTGTATAGAAGTGTAATTATTATAAAGGTATAAATTTTTTAATTTTCTTAATTTTAGCTAAAATTATAATTTATAAATCATATGATTGCAAATCATTTTCTTTTATAATGATAACTATTTCATAAAAAATTGAATTACTTAATTTTCTTTTTAAAGTATGTATAATATAACTTTTTATAAAAGTAATATTTATATAATAATTTTAGTTAAAATTATTTTTTAACCAAAATTATAGTAATTGTAAATAGATAAATTTCAATAATAAAAATAATATATAAATTAAAAATTTTATTTGATACTGATTATAATTAATTTAGGACTATATAAAGATAATTTTATTATTATTTAATTTATTTTGTAAAATCAAATGATTATAAAAAAAAGTATATTTATATAGATTATAATCATATAAGTATTTTACAGTAAAAAGAAAAAAAACTACCAAAAAAATTTTTTTTTATTTTTAAGTTAAATATTATTTTTTTTAGTAAAATAAATTTAGATTTAATATTAATTCAAAAAATTTTTTTTTGATAGTTTCCTTCTTTTTTACTATAAAGCGTTTATATAGAAATCTAAATGTATAACTTTTTTTATTTTAAATTATTGATCAAAATATTTTCTAATCTTTCTTAACAAAAAGATTTAATTTATATATTATAAATATTAGAAATATTATTTAATTTATTTTTTGTCAACAGATTCTTTACTAATTTTATAAAGTATTCAAAATAATTAAAAATAATAGAATCTTAGTTGTAAAAATATAGACTTAATTCTTTTTATATTACTAATTTATTTCAATTAATTAAATATAATACAGTCAACTCTTTTATAATTATACCTATTATATTCATATTATTTTATATAGTTATTTAAATTAAATACTCTAAATTTTTATATTACAAAATTATTTTTTATAGCTATAATTCATTTATAATTACTATTATATCAGTCTTATATTTAAAAAGTATTGTCTTCAATTACATTATTATTATATAAAATATTTTTAACCAATAAAATTTTAACTCACAAATAATTTAAATTTAATGTAAATAAATATCTAATATATTTTTTATTATTATTAAAATATGTTATAAATAAAAAATATTAAATTTTTTTAATTAAAACATAATAATTTAATTAAAACTAATTCTTTTATAAATAGATACTTATTAATAATAGATGTAAAATAAAAGATTTTAAAGTTTTTAGACATCATAATTTAAATTTAAAAGTATTTTATCTTTTAGATTATAGAGATTTGCAGGTAAATTTATCTACTTATTTACTATAAGTTTTCTTCTGATTTACTTTTATGAAAAATTAAAATTTTTAACTTTATTAGTAGTAAAGTGATTCAATTAGTTTACAAACATATAAATTTTAAAGAATTTTTTAAATTATTATAATAAATTTTTTAAAACTTAAATTTAAAAATTAAATTATTAAAACATCTTATAAACTTAAAATTTATTTTAATAAAATTAATAAAATTTATATTAAACTATCTTTTTTATATAATTATTTTCTTATTAAAATTAATATTTAATATTTTATTAAAAAAAAAATAACATTTTTTTAAATTTGCAAACAAATCTACCTGTTAGACAATCTAAAGGGTAATGTATTTTTTATAATAAAAATCAAATAAAAGATTTTTTTAATTAGGAAAAGCAAAAATATATTTATATAATAAAAAAATAAATATTAAAAATATTACTTACTATAAATTATATAAAATTAAAAAGTAATAAAAAAGAATTTATATTTGTTAATTTAAAATTTTTTAAATTTCATTGTAAATTAAAAGTATTATATAATCTGTTATTTATTTATAAAAAACTTTTTTAAATAAATATATATTTTATTATTTAAATAATTTAATAGATATATAAAATTAATAATTATTTATGATAATTTTTAATTTAATATAAAGTAAATAAAATTAGCAATAATTTATATAATAATATCTTATATTATATTTGTGAGAATTTTTAGATTTAATAAATATATTGTTTTTATATTATTAATATTTTATTAATCAAGATTTTTGATTTAATGATTTTTCTAATTCCAAAAAAGCTTTTATTCCAGGATCAATGTTATTTTTATTAGATTCTAAAAGTTGTATAAAAATATCAGGTAATGGTTTTTTTTCTTTTAATAATCTTTCTTTTATATTATTTAATTTATCTTTCCATTCACTAAGTTCTTCTTGATAAATATCTAAAACACTAATAATATGAATATTACTTTTTAATTTTAAAAGTATATAAAATATTATTTTTTAAAAAAAAACTTACCAATGAGCACATCCGCTATTATTATATAAATATAATAATAAATTAGTACGATTATTGTCAATGCTTTAATAAAATTTTGTAATATATACCTCATACAACAATTATTAGGAAATTCAGGTTTTTGAGGTATTTTTTCTCCATCAATAGTATATAAAGATTTATCTTCTTGAATAGTGGTTGGTTCAATAGCTATACTAACTATATCATCATAATTATATAAATCATTCGATATCGATTTAGGCTAGTTTTAATTTAAAATTAAAATTTTTTTTTTTTTTTTTTTTTAAAAAAAAAAAAATAAAAATAAAAAAAAATGGTTTACTTGTTCTAATATTAAATTCCAATATCCATCATATTTATTTTTCTCATATTGCGTACAATTTTTAAACTGTTGATATTGTCGAATAATTTTATATCCCGTTTTGAAAACTGACCGTTTAATATTCCCAAGCATATTTTTGTTCATGTTCAATATTCTCTTGATATTATATATATTCTCATATACTGTACTATATGTGATTACTAATCACTCACATACATTAAATACATTAAGTTTTTATAGTTAAAATTTATTTTTAAAATGATTTATATTTTTAAATTATATTTTGAATAAATAAATAAAATAAGCAAATTTATACACATCAAATAATTATTATGACTACCAAATATGGTGACCAAAAATCATCAGTTATAAGTTGTCTAAACTTCAGAGATAACACGCATTAAAAATAATTTTCGAATTTTGAGTTTTGATATATATAATACTGACATAATTATGATGGGTATATTTAACATATGCTTTTTTCTTTTTTTTTTTTTGTTTGTTTGTAGTGCCTTATTTTTCATTGAGTTCTTTTTGCGTATATGGTAACAACCCTGTAATAATGCCTATACAACTTTTTAATTCTACATGAATTTTTTTTTTTTTTGCTCCTTGATTTCTTTTTTTTTTTTACAACTAATTACAACAATTTTTTTATCCTCCTTTTAATATAATAAAATCTTTTACCAAGTTAAAAAATAAGGTAATCAAAAAAAGAAGATATAGAGGGGTTAGGGGAATGAAACCTGAAGCTAATAGAATGTTATAGTGGGAATGAAAAAAATTATGTAAGGAGAGAAAAACTATCTATGGGTAGAGGTAACATCAAATAAAATAACTATATACTATGTTCGGTACAGAATTGCTGAACTAATCAAATAATAATAAAAAAATTTATTGTTACAACCTTTTTCCAACAAATAAAGATTATCAGTTTTTGTATTTATTAAAATTACCTGTTACGAATAACGAAAAAGTCCTCTAAAAAAAAAATACATTCAAAGTGCGTATCGTTCATGGAGTCTTTGCCTTATGTGTGGTGGAAAATTACTTGTATATGCTTCCCAATTTGGACCCATCATTTGTTTGAAACCGGTCAAAATCTTTTAATATCAATATCATATTATTAATTGCTTATTAAGTAAGTTGGCTCATTTTATATAAAAGTTATAACATTTATGACCTACCTTACGGAATATTTCATTTAATTCTGTGGGTGGGTGCTGCCATTGTACAACTGCGTCACAGAAATACAGAAAACTCTATAATATATTGTAAAAAAAAAAAAACGTGTTAAATTAATGATTCAAGCCTTTAAAAAAAAAGATTAGATGGACATAGAAAATAATAACCTTTGCAATGCCATTTGGGTTAACTTGGATCATTTCACATAAACCACGGAAAGCAGTATCTTTTTCCTCATTGTCACGAATTCCTCGCAAGGCCTTGCACCTGTTATAATATAAAGATATTATAAATAAAAAATTATGGTTTAAATTTTTAAAACACATAATATTTTGTCATTAATTTCAATTACCAGGCCTCGGAGAAAACATCTAGATGAGGAGCAACTAATTGCGGACAAACGAGCCCTAATCTACCAATGGTAATTCCCGCGTTTTCCAAAAGCGTTCGGGGAGTTGTTTCACTGGTTAAAAGTGGAATCAAACGCTCTAACAAAGGTGGAACCCATGGCTGCATTTCAGCACCTAGAAATATTTTAATAAAGAGAGATTAACATTGATTTTTGGAATTAAAAAATTTGTTAATTATTTCATAGAATAACTCGACTACTGACCACATTGCAAAGCAATTTCACCAGCTGCCCATGCAGCATTATTACAAACGCTAACATGTTCAGCTCTCGGATCAACCTGATTAATTAATTCGACCATGAATTGACCGAGATAAGGTTTAATGTGAGAAAAGCAAGCGATAGAAAGATCGCCTAGAAGGGCATAGGCAGATTGTCGAACTTCTGCTACAGGATCCTATAAGCAATATAAGCAATATAAGACAATATATCATAATTTATAATATTTTAAAAAAAAATTAGATAAATCAATACATACTCTTAAACAGAGGCTCATCAATTGTAACAATGGAGGTTGAGAGCTTGCTACAAAATTTTCAATCTCGGAACCCAATCCTTGTGTCAAACCGCTCAATAAATCCAAAGCAACAATCATAAAGTCCTTGTCTGGCATTTCCATAGTAGGATTATTTTGATGCATTTCATAATGTATTAAAGTGTTATGAATCAATTTAACACAGCGTTCAAATACTGGAGGTGCGTAAGGCAAAAAGCCTAACCCAAGAGCTGTTGTGACAGATGACAAGCACTATAATCATAGTTAATTAATTAGATAGGTATTAATTAATTTTGAATACAAATGACAGTTTTTCACGTACCTCAAGTAATGGAAACAAATCTCTATCATCATCCTTTAACAAATGCCATTTATCAATGAGTGGCGCCATTAATATCTCAATGAACTCTTTCTTGTTAAGTGCTGAATTGACCGAATCAGCAAGCGTACCGATGGCATCATATAGAATAAGTAAATTCTTGTGTTGATATTTGGAGAAAGCATATACGAGATTTCGAAGAATAGGCTCTAAATATGGGATGAGCAGTTCACAGGCCTCTTCTTCAAGAGTAGCAAATGCACTGCAAGCGGCCTCCTGAACTCGTTTATTGTTGTCAAGAACTTTTCTCAAAAGCTTTTTTTTTTTTAAAAAAAAAAGAGTAATAAGAAATCAAAGACATACAATCTATATAATATACCATAAAATACAAGGGAAAAAAAAAATATTAAACTTACTCCTTCCAATAAAGGTACGAAATATTTTGGTCTATCTTGTTGTGGGTTAGGAGGATTAACGCACCATCGGGAATAACGACCCAAAGTCCAACATGTAATTGAACGAACAAGAGGCTACATAATAACGAAAGGAATTTTACGAGAAGTTATCATATATATAATTTTCAAAATTGAACCTTGTTTTTAACTACCTTTGAATCATCAAGTGTTTGAATAAGATATGGAACCAAATTTTGTAAATGTGGTTCAACCCCCTCCATGCAACCTTTACAATTAATTATATATATTATAATTAAAATTTTAATCCATTATTTAAATAAAAAAAAATATATTATTAAATAAGAATAAAATTGTAGCCCACCCTCGGATACAGCGCCAAGTGCCAAAATACCACATTCTCGATGTTTCCATTCTTGGTGAAATAGTTGTTCCCTTAAGAAAGGCAACAAAATTTCCAATAACTCATTACCAAACACAGTAGCGAGCACGTCTAATGCAGCCGCTGAACATTTCCTTAAATTCCATTCAGAATAAATATCATCATCATCCAAATCATCGTCTTCCTCTTCGTCATCTTCCTCTTCACGATTAACGTTTGACGATGAAGTATCTCCATCAACACTAGTCCCACCATTAGCTTCCGTGCGTTCAAAAGTATGAGTTTTAGCCCTATGAAAGCGGGGCTTAATGTCTTGTTCGCTATCTGGAACATTAGTATCGTCTTCATCTCCTCCAAGAGTTAAAATATCCATATCGCTATAAACCATACATTTTAATAATACAGGAACAATTCTTGGTAGGAAAGGACGTAAATGCTCTCGAAGATCTTCTTGCTCTGCAAATGCCAACCAAAACTCACATGCCTCAAGCGCAACTTGTTCATCATGATCTTGTGTAGAAAACAACATATATTCCACGACATTTGCGATCTCAGGCATAAGTTTATCAGGTCTCACTTCAAGCAACATTACCAGAGCTTGACATACATTTTTACGGACTTCTGGATTTTCATCACTGGCTCGTTTAAAAAGAGCCGCCACAAAAGCATCAATATGAATAAACAAAGAATTCGATCTCATAAGGATAAACTGGTTTATGCAGGATACTGCAAACACCCGAAGTTTAATATGTGGAGAGTCGAAAAACGTAATTATCTTTGGTATCATAAAGTTGAGAGGTCGCTGGCCTTCAATTTCTTGATCAAGTTCACGGGCAGAATCTTCGCAAATCTTTTGTAGAGCACCAAAAGCTCCCTAAAATAAATAAGGAAAGGTTACATGTGTTTGATTAAATTAACTATTTATTTAAAGTAAATCTTCTTCTTATAATAGTTAATGTATAAAATAAATAAAATAAAATGATACGAACTTCTACAACATTGTAATCCTGAGAATCTAATAACTCCATTAAAGCAGCCAAAACCTGTGGCCAGTCCGCCAACCCTCCTCTTGTAACGATTGTGGTAATCACGCTCCCAATAATACCTCGCACCATAGCATCTTGATCACCTAACCCTTTGATCGACAAAGTCTTTACATATACAAGCACCTCTCGTGGAATTGTTGCAAAATATACACGAATATTGTTTTTTAAAAGAAGGCCTGCGATCGCACGGGTAGATGCCTCTTCCTGTGGCATTTGCGTGAGAATGTATACGAGGTAATTGGGATAATCAGGTATTTTATTGAATGAATCCAGCTTCTATAATGATGATAATGTCAAAATAAAGAAACTGGTTAAGGATGGGTAAGATATAAAAGTTTAATTCTCAAATTAAAGTAAATATGTTACTAAACAAAAGAATGACAAATTTTTCATTTGAAAATTTGGGCAGTTCTTCTGTTGCAAGATTTAAAAAGTCTATTCTACGGATTAAAAAATAAATAAAGATCTAATTATAAAGAACACGCGCTAAAGAAAAAGTAACCACCAGTTGAAAGCTAAATAAGAAAAAAAACACAACTGAAAATAATTATGACTTTAGCGCGTTGTCAAATGTAGTTTAACGAAAGTAATAATGTATCAAAGATCCGAAAAACTTGACAAAAAAAGGATACCTGCTGAATCATGTTATGAATTTCATTATTAGGGGACACTGAATCTTTAAGCAGCTGCAAAAGCTGTGAAAGTCCCTCTGGTGTTGGTACCCATTCCATGATGTTTAAGGAAGTTACTAAGACGTAAAATTTTATATTTTTATTTGGTACTTATATACTTGAAAAGAGCTCAGTAATGCAAAGATGGGAAAGCACGTGCCTGTGCTTAAGTATTCCGTAAGGAGGGCCGAGGAAACGAAATTATTACGCTGAAAGTTTTTGTCCGTTAACACAACAGTTCACTGCAGAAAACTAGGGTTTATGGTTAACTATTTGCTTTTAACAAAAGGAAAAAGAGCTGCTTTAAAAGAGGAATGAAGGCTTGTTGAACAGAGCACAATTGATAATTGGCTAATTTCAATCAGTGTATACGTCATATTCATGAATTTTTTCCTCGAATCTAATTTCGATAGCTAACCTGTGAAAAATCATAATAAATGCTTTTATTTACAACAATTGTTGTATATAGCTTAATTTAAAAACAATAATTTAAATAATTCCAACTATTTATGCATTATCCTAAGCTTTATTCATTTATATAATTATAAAAATTATGTTAATTAGAAATTTTCAAATTAAATAGTCAAAATGGTCAAAACAAATATCCAAAGAAACAAAATTAGTTAAGTTGATTATTTTTCAGCGAAAGATGTTTCTAGTTGGTTCAATTTCGATTATTTGCACTGAGCTCTATTATTTTTCGCAGCTGCAACTGTGTGACATAGCGTCTAAGATGCGGAGGCCCTGTTTGATAAGTCAGAGTTTTCATTTGCGTTGGTTCCCAGTGCACTTTTAAATCTTTCTCTGCTTCATCTCGTTGAGAGTAACGGTAACTAGAGTTTGTAATATTAAACTAGTCCAAAGCTTTTGTCATGATATCATTTAAGGTTTCAACAACATTATGTCTCCTTTTAACATAAAGAAGAAAATTCGTCAGTATTTGAGAATACTATAAATCAATCAATGAGCAGCGGCTTGTAAATGCAATGAAAAAAAAGACGGAAAAATCGGCATACAAATGCTTGATATAATTACTAAAACAGCAGGTAGTCATCCGTTGACAACACCAATACAAGGTGAGTAACCCGCAAGTTTTTTACAAGTCAATCGGAATGCTGGCTTATCAGAATCTTCAAAAAGACATTGCTCAAGTCATTTCACGGAAAAAAACTCGTGAGAATAACTCCAAAAGATAACAAGTCAACGAAATACTAGCCCAAAAGCCAGAGTCACAATGCAGCCATTTTGTTGACAACGTCAAGGGTTTACAAGCAATCTAAATGCCGACTCAAAAAAACCAAAACCTAAGATACTAAATGAATATGTTTCTCTCAAGAGCCAATATATGAAGTACATCACACGGCTGTTTCATTATTAATATTTGTTCGTACTTAATATCAACAAAGAGGCAAATTTTTTAAATGGAATTTTAATAAATTTACGCCTTATTGAATCGAAAAATATATATCACCCGTGATCGTAAAAAAAAAAATTTGAACGAGACGTATTGCCGGTCATATACGTAGTTGAAAACACGTGCATTTATTTTCGCGATTTCCGCAGTTGTGAATGCTTACTTTTGGTAAAGAAACATACGCTTGCGAAAAGCTGATTGCCAGAATCTTCTCAATACAAGGACGATGATCTCTGGCGGCGAAATTTCGCAAAATCTGCCGGCGTTTATTTTAAAATCTGCTCATTTTGGCGAAAACAAAAATAAATTTATTAATTTATTATCCCAAAAATTTAATTGCCATTAAAATACATCATATTTAATTTTTTCAAAGAATCTTCTGAAAGATTTTGGTGATTATTTCTAAAATATTATTATAAATTGAGAAACTTCTTTCTACACTACAACTAGATACAGGTAACCAAATATAATTAAGTGCAATTTTTGAAAGAATTGGTAATTTATCTTCAAGATTCATCCAATACTTTCCTAAATCAATTTCTTCAACTTAATTTTCTAATTGCAATCCACAATAAATTGCCCATTCACAAAGCAATTCATCAGAAGGATTTGTTAATTTTCTAATAACATTATAATTACGCAAATTTTTTCTTTCCAAAGTACCAAGTAATATATACAGGAAGGTGAAATAAATATTGAATAAATTTAATATCGATTTTATTATATATGAGTTCGCAAATATCCACCACATATACAGTATTTAATATTTAATATGACCCCCTTTAGCAGAAATAACTGCTTGATTTCTATTGGACATGAAACTAATTAGTAATTGGTATATTTCTTTGAAGATTAACTTCTATTTTTTGATAATCATTTTTTCCAGTTCTTGAATCTTAGATGGCCTGAGGTTGCTTTTTCAAAGCTCTGATTCAAAAATTGACAAAAGAACCTCAATAGGGTTAAGGTTAGGGTATTAAGTTGATATGGTAAAAGTGATCCAAGACCAAACCATGAAAAACAGTCTCAAAACATTAGCTTAGAACTGTGTTTTATAGTCATGACGATATAATCTTAATGAAATTCTTCATCAGTCTTTCACTAAATTCTACCCATCCTGAAGTTTCAAATTGGAAGAAAGTAGACTCATCCAACTAATTACTTTCCTTTTAACATGCTAAAAAATGTACTCTTTATTCATAAATAACTTCTATTGCAAGACATATTATTACAAAAATAATGTGAAAAAATGCAAAATTTACAAAAATTTTGAAAAATTTAAATCAAAAAAAACAAAAAACCAAATGCATTTTTTATTAAAACAATATTATTTTTGATTATATAAGTAGTACAAATTATAATAAATAATTTTATTTTATTATTTAAATGCTAAATAATACTTTGTGAAAAAATTATTCAATATTTATTTCACCCCTCTATACTTAGGATTAAAATTTTAAGCAGTTTAAAAAAGAGAATATGCAGAATGTAAAGGAATATAAAAATTAAATTTGTTTTGAACTTCTTTAAAAACTGATTGAAAAATAGGATAAAATTCATATGTACTAAAATTATAAGAAGTAATAGTAGTATCAAGTTTTAAACTAAAATTTATAGAATTACAATTGCTTTTTAAAAGTGCAGTAAGATAATAAAGATATTTTTCTATTAAAAGAAATATAGGTTTATTTTGTATTTGAAAAAAATCAGTATTTTGTATAAATTATTTTGCATATATAGTGTCAGCATTGAAAATTTGCCCTAGAAAAATGATTTACAAAAAGTCATTAGATTTAATTTTATGTAGATCATATTAAGAAAGATCTTGATTAATGTATTGCATTAAAAAATCATTTAATTTGAAGAATTTACAAAATTCATCTGATTCGCCTGTTTTTTCTGTATTTTCTATACAGTCTATTTATTCAGTTTCATCTGTAATTTCTTTAACATCTGTAACTTATTTTATTTCTTTTTATTATTTTTATAGTTTATATTATTTTTATTATTTTAAGTATATTTTTATTAAAACATATATCTATATTTAGTTAATTTATAGCATAGCAAGTAGTTAGCCATAGCAAATTTATTTTATATAAATAGAATAGCTTTTTGCTTAAGTTATAAATTAACTCAGTTGTAAGTTTATAAATTCATTTATAAGTTACGAGTTTTAAATTATAAATAAAGAAATCAACTTAAATTCATACAAACTACTTTTCTCTTTAATGTTGTTCTTCACCTAGGATTATTATGATACCTTACACTAACTTGTTATTAAATTCATCATTATGAGTTCGATTAACATATTTTAAATTCTAAGACGTGATAAATTGCTAAATTGATTCAAGTATAACAGATACTTGTAAGACTTAAAAAAAATCCTAAGGTCAGAAACTCCAATGTGTAAAATTAGCTACTGCAACCTTTCAATTTAGAAGATAAATGAAAATAAACCTGGTAACAATAAAAATAAAATGAATAATAATTAAAATAATATTAACATCATAGGAATCAGAAAGAATTTATAAAATGTTTTAAAGAGTTATATTATTTAAATTATTAATTAATTTATCTTCAAAAAAGAAATTTAAATATAGTAAATGTGTGTTAGTATAATCAACTATTTTAAACTATGAGTTCTAACATATAAAAATAGAAAAAGAAATTTTATAAGAAGAAGTTATACAATATAAGTGAAATTAGTATTTGATATATTGTTAGAATGATCAGAGATAGTGTTAAAGTCATCTATTAAAATGATTTTTATATTAAAATCTCTTGCTGATTTGATGATATTACATACTTCTTTATAGGTTTATTTCTGAAGAAATGAATTTGAACTTAATATATGAAAGCTTATTAATAAAAAAAGAGGAAATCTGAAAATTTCATTAATTTTAGTTTTTAAGCTAATTTTGATCACATAATTGTAATTAGTCAATTGAACTAATAAAAAAATTTTTATCAAAATTTAGATTTCTTTTTTTTTATTGACTAGACCCCATATAATAATTAATTAATCTAATGCAAAATTTGTTGTGAAATTGAAAATGTAATATCTGTATCAACTATGGTATTTGTAAATATGATCAGCAATTTGTTTTTGATAAAAAGGTCAACTTTAAAGCCTGAATTTTACGATTATTGATCAAAATTAAAAAAATGCAAAAAAGAAGATGAATTTGATTTTGAAAAGGACAAAATATTATTATTTGATTTAAAATTAATCTCTTGAAAACCTATTATGTCTAAATAGTTAATTTCATAAGTATTAAGTAAAAATTGTTATTTTTCTGATTAAATGAAAGAGTGAATATTATGTGTTGCAATATTAAGTCAAGAAGATAGGGTATTATTGATAAAAATTATATTATAGTTAGTATTAATATTTATAATATTATTATTTAATATCAGGTTGCTAGTACTTATTCGTTTATTATTATTTATAGTATCAATTATTAAAAATATTTGGGTGTAAAGGATAAAGATATCATCAACTGATTTATTATAAAAAAAAGAAGTGGCAACTTCTTCAATAGCAGCGAAAGTATCTAGAGCAATATTGAATTGTGATTATAAGATTCTTTGCATGTTAGCGATAACATGTCTTGCATTATTAAATTTTATCATATTACTTTTAAGGTTGGTTTTAAGGAAGGCATTCTTTTCTCTTAAAGTGGTTAATTCAGCAGATTATTTAACTACAATATTGTCATTTGTATTAGAGTCAGCTACATAGGTATATTTCTCAATTTCTATACCATTTTCATTAAAGATTTGTTAAGTAAATCTGCTTGATGTGAAAGCAAGACATTGATAATAAAATCTTTTTGATTGTAACAATACATTTGATAGTTAAGCAAAAATCTTTATTTATCTTGGCAACTTACTCTAAAATAATAAACAATTAGTTAGAAATTTGTGTAAGTAATTTTGGTTGAGATAGTTGATTTGACTTATCATTTGCCTTAAAATATTTTTTGTTTATTTTATCAGCCTAGCAATGAAACGCATAAATACTGGCATTAATATTTATTCACCTTTATCATTAATAGAATGAATAGAAGTATTATGTTGATGACTATTAGTCACATTAGGTGGTTTAGTATATGATGTTATTGTTTGCTGATTATACAGTTTATTAACGTTATTATAGTTAGATTTATTTTTGATATTATTTTGCTATTATTTAGGCTTTTAATTATTAGTTATTTGAGGTTTCTTAGGAGAAGATAGAGGTTAAGAATTACAACAGGCACTTTGTAATTGCGAAATTACATAAGTTAATAATGTTGATACAAATGTTAAGTTTATTGATTTTGCAGAGTTGAATAGTTTTTGTAACAATCCTGTAATTGATAATCTAAAACTTGACAGATGAAGCAAAATTTAATATTGGGATCAGTTCAAATCAGTCTTTTTCTATTAAGAAAGTAAGTTTCACTATTTTTAGCAGCTTTTATAAAATTTTTAATTTTGAAATAAAAATGGCATATTAGAAATTTTTGTAGTTGGTATGTGATTTGAAAATTACTCAAGCATCGCTTTAATTGCATTGCTGATAAAGATTAAATAGCATCCATTAGTGTCAAAGGAGAGGTTTGTTAATTTTAGAGAGAATTCTGATTTTTTCTAACATTTTCAACTGCTATAGTAAACAGATCTACTCTAACTAAATCTTTAAGAATGAAATAACTGTTAAGTATATTCAGAGTATTCATATCTGTATCTTGTTTATATGTAAGAGTAGTTTATTGCTAAAGATTTTTTGTTAATATGACGCAAAGAAAATCTTTTCAAAAAAGGAAAAGGTTGATCTAATATTTGATTCAGTAGTTGAGATCAGGATCTCAGTAAGATAGATCAACAACTCAAGAATATATTTAACTATTGGTTTGATTGTAAGAGATAAAAACATGCTATTATTCAAACAAGAAAGTCTAAGTGTAATTGCATTATTTATCTTACTATGTGAGGTAAAACTAATTTAGACAATTTTCTTTATAGAATCTTCAAGATGAATGCAAATGGATGTACCAATAAAAGACAAGTAATGTGATGCAAAAATATCATATGCTTCATTTTGTTTATCTCTGTTGGATTTTTTAAGGTAAAATTTATTTGTAGTATAATAAGCAAAGTAGATTAAGACTCTATTTTACATTTTAAGTGAATTTCATTTTTATTGTTTTATTTATTATTAAGGTCATTTTCAGAAGCATCAAAAGCTTGATCTTTATTGAGAGATGTGTTCCTATTGTTATTAGAAGTTCTTAGATCTTTTCCTTTATTGAGAATAGGAATAAGTAAAGTTTAACTTTCATGTTTAGAAGAACTTTTAAGGACGTTTAAAGTTTCTATTTGTTTAGGTAGTTCAATATATTATTTTTTATAAGGCGTTGATTAATCAACTTATATTATTATTTATTTTATATTATTAATTATTATTATTTTATTTATTTTTGTTAGCAAATTTAATATAAATAAGATAACTTTAGAATTTGATTAATAACAGACAATTCTCAAATAACTTTAGAAAATTTATAAAGAATTCAATTTAATTTTATCAAATTTTTAAAACACAATATATATAAACAAATATAATTATATTAAAATCCAATTGCTTATTCAAAATTATATATTGACTATTAAAATTAACATTTTATTTATAAATTTCTTTAAAATTTTTTCTAAGATATTGATTAAAGCTAAATTTTTTGTTAATCTTATATAAATATTAATTTTTTAATCATTAGTATTATAAGATAACAATACATTAATTGTATATAGTAACTAAAGTTGCTATAAAAAAAGTTCTTTATTTTTATGATTATAAAAAATTATTAAATCTATTTACCTTTTTTTTCTAATCCTTACAATTGTATATATGAATTATGTTATTAAGAATTATATATAATTACTTTATTATTTAGAAAACTTATATTTTAAAATTAAAGTATTTATATATTTTTAAAAAGAAATTATTAAGTTTATAATTTATTAATATAATATAAAATTTATTATTTTTTATATTTTTATTTATAATTTATTAATAATACTGTTGTTAATAAAGAATTTAATAAATAATATAAAAATTTTTATAATTATATTTTAAAAATAATAATATATATATAAAATAATAATTATATATTTATATTTATATATTAAAACTATAATTGTATTATTTTAAATATATTGTTTTGTAACTAAATACATTCAGTTAAAATTACTATTATTAAGTATATGGAAAATGTTAATGTTAGTATTTTATTTACAATAATATTCAAAATATCAGTTTTAAATCAGAATGTTTAATATATAAAAGTATAAAATATTGTTATAAATTTAAATTTATGCAATATACCATCCTAAAGTTGCTGAATTAACAGTAACTTTTTAAAGTAATGCAACGTTTAATTTTTTTTAACTTTTACTACGAATATGATTTAACCAATTTTTGTATACATAATTTTGCATTGAAAAAGTGTTGTTATTAATTTATTTATTATGAAATATACTATATGAACTTAAATATTAATAATATTTTAATATTTATTCATGTGAAGTGCAAATAAAATGTCTATTCATAAATATAACGTATTAAATATAAATAATCAAGTTTGCCTACATATCAATTATAATTCACATTAAAATATTCAAATGTCCAACTTGAATGGTTATAATTTGGACACTTGAGATTCTCCAAAAAAGTTTTCGGAAACTTTTCGAACATAATTACCAAACCATAATTTGTCGGAGGGTTTTCTTCTTCCGTTTCCTAATATTTCTTCAGAAGTTTTAGCAATACGTAATAATGTTGCTTCATCATACCATTTAGCAATGAATTGTAATCCAATTGGCAAATTATTATCATCATATCCAGCTGGTACCGAAACAGCTGGAACCCCAGAAAAATTCGCTAATTGAATGAATCTCATTGTATCAGATGTAATCGTAGCATCTATTTCGCCAAAAGACAACGAGCGTGAATGAACTTTTGGAGCGGTAATGGCAGTCGTAGGCGTTAAAATTAAATTAACTTGATTATTGAAGAGATCCGCAAGAGTATGCATAATTCGGGTACGAATTTGTTGGGATGTAACTATAAAATAAAAAATTATATTTAATTTTTTTTTTCAATTTTATAAGTGAAATTTATATTCGAATTTTTTTTCTCTACTCACTATAATCCTAAAAAGCAAAAAGAAAAAATAAGCGTTAAATCAAAAGTATATTTCAATAAGTCTGTTTATAAATAATACTTACCGATGCTGTGACTAACTTCATTAAATTAAAATTTGTACGAGTAGGACATGAAAATAAATGCAACTTGTGATGGTATCTCTTTGCGGTATTAGTAAGTTCAGTACCAATAGTAAGCAAATGGGCTAGTCGTACTTCCTCAAGCTCAGGAATCTTAATCTCTATAATTTTTGCCCCGCGAAGTTTTAGTTCATTGATATAAGTATTTAAAGCAAGAGTAATGGCCGGGTTATCCACTTGCTTATTCCAGGCTGAATAAACGCCAATTTTTAAGTCACTTAACGTATTAGTAAAGTAAAGACCATGTAATGTGGGCAACGGTTGATGTAAAGAATGGGGGTCCTTAAAGTTTAAAAAATTTGTTAAAATAACGTACAATAAGAAATTTTGATCTTATTAATCCGCACCTTTGGATCTTTTCCAGCCATGACATAATACGATAATGCCAAATCGTCCACATTTGCAGCCATAGGACCCGATACGGCAACTGAATGTGCAAGCGGGACTATTTAATAGTATTAATATTTTTGGTATATATTTCATACGTTAATTATATTTTTATTTGATTTTATTTTATTTTTTTTTTTTAAAAAAAAAAATACCCACATTCGCCATAAGCAGAAAACCTTCCACATGTGGTTTTGAGACCATAAATACCACAGAATGATGAAGGTATCCTAAATAAAGATAAAACTCTTAATGAAATACATTTCAAAAAATTAGTCTCCCGTTTATCAATGCGAGATTTACTTAGTTACCTAATGGAACCTCCACCATCACATCCTATAGCTATTGGACATAATCCAGAGGCAACAGCAGCACCGCTACCTCCACTCGATCCTCCGGGATAATGATTTACATTGTAGGGATTTCGCGGTGTACATACAAATGGATTATTATTTGTAATACTGAGTTATTTTAGTATAAAACTTATTATTTTTTTTTAAGAACATAAGCACTGATTTAACAACCTACCCAAATCCAATTTCGTGCATTGCCGTTTTTCCGACAATAATTGCACCTTTCTCTTTTAGCCTCTCTATAATAGTCGCGTCGTCCTTCGCTGGATTTCCATGATTTATAAATTTGGTGCCAGCATTAGTTTCATAACCTTTGACATCAACCTCATCCTTAACTGCTATCGGAATACCATCAAGCAGACCCAACGAGCAATCATTAGCATATCGTTCCGTTGATGCAGTGGCTTGCGCGATGATATCATCGCGTTGGTACTTAAAGATAGCATTGAGAGGAGGATTACATTTAGTAACATCAAGAGTTTCTTCAATCTTCAATAGAAGTGCTTCGCATACCTAAGTAAAAAAAAAAAAAAAGAAATTATATACATATTTAAAATTCATCCTTCCATATAAGTGATTATATAATATGGGTTTATTGCTAGAAAAATCAGATTCCGGGATACTTACTTGTAGGGGAGTAACCCTTTTAGCAAGATAAGCTTCATGAAAATCACTTGTGCCTAAAAGTCCTGAGGAATAATTTTTCGGACGCGAGTCTTTTTGTTTCTCGAAAATTTCCAAGCCATCGATTACCTTTTTTCAATAACTTATATTTTAATATTTTTTTTAAAATATCAAAATTTCCTTTATGAATAAACGAACCGTTGTTTCCTCGATTCTAAATGCTTCTTTTGGTAAAGGAAGTGGAAAAATTGTTGGATGGTCCTCAAAACTCAGTTTTCGCAATGCCTTAAGTCCAGCGTTCCAGAAAAAAAATGATGCCATTCCTGGCACGTAATCCAGCATAAAGATCATAATTCGTAGAGGAATTCCGCTAAGATACGGAGCTTTAAGTCGACGAGTAACCTAAAAAAAAATAAATGATTAATTGCCATTGAATCTAAAAAAAAAAAATAAGTATATTTCCTTACATCATGATGTACTGTACTTTCTTCGTTATTTTTTTTGCTATTTGATAGCTCTAAAGATTCCTCCATTGAAAAAAATTATTTTCAAAAATTAAAACCTAGATTCTGGTTTATATTATCATGTCGATCAATTTTTTAGTTGTAAATACATGTGATTTTTACATTATGCATCCGACTTTGTAACTTTATTCATTATGATAAAATGGTGTGTAACCATATGAGAAAATGTATCAACAAATTTTGTATCAACACTTATTTAGAATTAAGTAACATGTCTAAAAGATCTCAACGTGAAAGTTATTCTACTGATCAAAACAATAAAGATCCACTTGAACCTTCAAGTTCTAAAAGAGTTCGATTTCAAACGTCCGATGATTCTGCAGCAGCTGAGTCAAATGTAAAAGAAGAGGGTGAATATGAATTTGATCATGAAACCTCTTTAGAAAAAGCCAAACTACGTCGTGGTGCAGTTAAACTTCAAGGATATGCAAGTGATGAAACAGATACAAGTGATGACGATGGTACAGCTCTTTTTAACCGTCGAAAAGGTAAAGACAAAGCTGATGATTTGGATGATATGTTTGCGGATGATGATGATATTTCATCTAAACAAAGAGGAGAGGATGTAATTGGGAAGAAAAAGGTTAGGTATTTGGAATTGGATGAAATTGAAGGTCAAGAATATACATCTAGGGATGCATACGATGAAGAATCTGGAGAACCTATAATTGAAGCTTTTAATATGAAAGCTGAAATGGAAGAAGGTAGATTTGATGAAGCGGGAAATTATGTTCGTAATAAAAAAGACCCCAGCGCGTTTCATGATAATTGGCTTCAAGGTCTTTCACAGAAAGACATTGAAAAAGCTAAACGAGCACATGAAAAGCAAGAGCAAGACAGAAAACTTAAAGAAGCTGAAGAAGCTTCAAGAGGTCCACTAGATCGGGTTTCAATATGGAAGGAACTTTTAGCAATCATGAAACGGGGTGAGACATTATTAGATACTTTACAAAGATTAGGCGGAGGACTAAATAATAAAGGAAAGAATAAACGAGGACAAAAGCATTACAAGAAAAAAAGAAGGGCAAAACAGATGAAACAATGGAAATGGCAATTGATAAAGAAGAACTCACACCTGAAGAAGTCGCTGAACAAGAGCGCAAGAAACAAATAGAAATTCTTACTGATCTATCTGATAAAATGATGGCATTAGGACATTTTAATGTTTATGATGATACATGGGAACAAATCCTAAGAAATTTGAAAAGAGAAAAAGCAGTTCCAGAAGATTGGATACCAGGAAATTTTGAGGAGGAGAAAGAAGCTGAAAATGATTCATTAAATACACCTTTTGATGATTTTTCAAGTAGTATAGCGACAACACAACAATTATATTGGGAATATAAATGGACAGACACGTCAGATGCTAATTCTAATGATATATATGGACCATTTTCGGGAGAAGATATGAAAGCTTGGAATGATCAAGGATTTTTTGCACAAGGAGTTTTAGTGCGAAAGGCAGGTACTGAAGATGAATTTACTAGTTCCACCGGTATTGATTTTACTAGTTTTACTTGAAAAAATATTCTTATTTTAAATTTTATGGGATTTATAACCGTTTTAAATAAATTCTTTGAATTTATAAAAACAAAATAAATGGACAATAAGTTTTTTATAAATTTTTATCAGCCTAGCTTTAATTATAATAAAAACAATCACAAACTTAAGGATTTATTTATTTTACTGATGTAAAAAGTGTATTTCGAAACTCAACAAAAGGTTGTTTGAAGAAAATTAATTTAAGATCATATTAAACGTTAGGAAAATGATTATAAGTAATAAGAGACTAGACCTCCTAATCCAAATCCAACCAATCCAGCTACAAACACTCCATAATCAAACCCAATTCCTTCATTGGAATCTTCTCCAACAGAGTTTTGAATTTGTCCTGGATTATCACGTGATGAATCATCATCATCTTTTTCTTTTCGTCTTTGCCTTTTAATTTGCTTTCTTAATTGCTTATATTCTTGTTTTAATTTATAATTTTTGGCTTCTAATCTATTTATACGCGTTTCACTTAAATGTTCTTTCCAAGTTGTTCTCTGCAGAGTTTGTTCAATCATTCTTATTCTATTATCCAAACGATATGGATGAAATAATTGATCGTGAGATAATTTTAACTTACGATTAACGTTACTACTATTATTATTATCCATTCCATTTCTTTCGGTGAAAGGAACATGTGATTCTTCGTCTAATAAAAAAAAGCAATTTGAGATAATTGGTGATAACACGCATAACGATTCTTGACTTGATGTTTACCATTCATTTCTTCATCTTCGTCGTCCTCATTCTTTTTACACTTCATTCCTTCAATAACAGAAACTATATAGTCACGTTCACTTTCACCATTTTCATCACTATCTCGATTATCAACTTTCATCTTCGACCCTTCATCACTTCCCTCAAGGTTATCATTAATCATCCAAAAATTTTCTTTAGCATAGTTCACCGAACTCGGTTTATCTTTTAACCTTTTACTCCTTATGATGGTTGTACCTCCTTCTTTTCCATCTTCTTGATATTCTTCATCACCATTAATAGATTCTTCTTCATAAGTAGAATCGTCTTTTACCCCTTTTCCTTTATGTTTGGATCCGTCACTTTGTATATTTATTTTATCATGAATTCTATTAAATTTTCTCAATGCGATTTGTCCATTATTTTGTATTGTTTTTAATAAATTATCATCTGACCTGTAATTACCTTCATCGCTTGTATTATCATTCATTTTTCTTTTTATTCCTTGGCTGCTATAATTCTTTAACCTATGATAAATTTTATGTGATAAAGGGTTTTCCTCTTCAGACTCCCTAATTTCTTTACCTTCTTCTTTCTCCTCTTGAAATTCACTTGCTTCTTTCCTTTCGCTTTTCAATATCTTTTCTGATCTTGTGATTTCTTTATTTTCTTCTTGAGAACTACTACTATCTTCAATAAATATTCGAAAATTTTTTGTTCTACGCATTTTTCGTTCAATGAATATGATAATACGTCATGTGATGTTATTGTTAGTGAAATAAATCAAATATTTATGTTTTTTTTTCACACGTTACTTATTTTTAAATCAAAAAATAATTGATTTATCTTTTTGTTGAACGAACCAATAAGCATTGTTCCTTGGGAAACGATAAAATATAAATAATTACAATAAATATTTAGAATCAAAAATGACGTTATTTAAAATTTCAAGAATTTCCTTTCCCATTTCACAATATTATATGTAGTATTATAAAAAAGGTTCGATAAAAATGATCTTGTAAATTTGTAAATCATCATACGATTCGTATTTTCTTTTATATAATCAAATTTATTTTGTTATAGGTAAGGATTTTCAATTCTCATTTCTGTACTTTAATATATTAGTTTAAAAATATTTTTGATGGAAAATAATTATGATATTTTTGATATATAAGATTATTATAAATCTGGAATAATACATTCATTATAATTAGTAACTTTTTATTCTAAACTGTAAAATAGACTTAAAATAATTATATAATAAATGATATGTAAAATACCATTATTTATAAATAAAAGATTTTAGATTTTAGATATATACGATTATTATATAACAATACTGATCCGTATTCTTAAATTATCTAGCAGTCACATTTGTTTGCAAATTTTAAAAAAATATTAAATTCTTAATAAAATTTAAATATTAATTTTAATAATATAATAATTATATAAAAAATGTAGTTTAATATATTTTATCAATTTTATTAAAAAAAATTTTAAGTTTATTAAGAAGTTTTATAAATAATTCAATTTTAAACTTAAGGTTTTAAAAATTTTATTATAATAATTTTTTAAAAATTTCTTAAAAATTCATATATTTACAAACTGATTGAATTTTTTTATTATTAATAAATTATAAAATTTCTTAAAATCATAAATATTATAATAATTAAAGTTATTCTTCATAATAAATTTTATAATATTCTATTATAATTAATATTATTAAAAGTAAATCTTAATAAATTTGTTAAAGGTTAATGATAACAAAATATCTTATTTTATAAAAAAAGTATCAAATAAAAGTATTTAAAAGTTATTATTTTGTTTTATTAAAATTAATTTTTTTAAATATTTTAATTAAAATTACATAATCAGTAATTTATATAATAATCAAAAGTTACAATTACAGTTTTTTATATAGAATTTTATTCTTTTTTAAATATGTAATAATTTAAAAAATATTAAAAAACTTTTATTAAAAATAAAGTTTACTTTAGATTTCATAAAAATATGCAAAATAATATTATAGCAAAGTTTTTTTATATTACGATTTAATAATTATCATTTTTTATTTACTAATTAATTGACTACATTATTTTTTCTTAATAATAATAATACTTTCAATAATATTATTTATGTTATCTTCTTTTTAAAAAAAAAAAAATACTAAAGACTTTTAAAAATTATTACTAATAATATAAGTATTTTAAAATGACATCTATTACTTTACTCTTCAATATTTTTATATCTAAGATGTAATATTGATTATGAAGATTTCTATTATATTAGTTGTATCTTATAGTTTATTATTAAATAATAACAATTACAGTATTTAATAAGCAAAAGATCATTTTAAACTCATTACTAATATATACAATTTTGAAATTAATAAGTTAAATTATTAGCTTCTTTCAAAATATAACTTTATATTATTTTTTTATAATATTAAAAGGAATTATTTCTTGAATATCTTTTAATTTTATATAAGGCAAACTGTTCAGCTCAATTCTGATATATGTTTTCTGTATTTTTTCATGTAATTTGTATTTAAAACCATTTAAAAAATCTGAACAAATCAATATCACCTTTAAATAATTATCAAAAAGCTGATGATATTAATATAATATTAAAAAATAAAAATTTTATATCTATTAAATATATTTTTTCTTCTAATTATAATACAAATTTTCTTTATATAAATCTAATTAGTATTAAAAATCAAATAAAATTTTATTAATTACATATTTAATATAATAAATACTAAACACTTTTTTATTTCTTTTCTTATTTTATTTTTTAAAAAGAAATATTTTAACTTAGATTAAGTTTGATTTTAGAAAATTGCAAGGTCAATCTTCTATAGATAAGTCTTAGATTAATCATTGAGATTTTCATAATTTTTCTATATATACTGTATTTTATTTTATATAGAATTATTTTTATTTAAATAAAAATTTTGTAGAACTACCATATTTTAAAAAAAATATTTTATTTATTTATTATAGATTCTAATTAGAATTCAAATTTAATCATAATTTTACTAAATTTTAGATACATTAAATACTAATTAAAATAGTTTAAATCAGCTAAAAATTAAATAGCTAAATCTAAGTCAATTTTGATATAATTTATGGCTGATTTGCTATATTTCCTAATTATTTAAATTACTATTAATCAGATAAACAATTTAATATTAATTATTTCTAAGCTTTTTTCATATATAATTCATATTAAAAGGAGAAAAAGATAATGAATAAAATTTATTCATACTGTATTATTAAAACTGTATGTCTATGATTTCTATAAATAAGTTTTATTTTTGTTGAATTATAATAATAAAATTGAATTTTCTCCTTTTTATATTATTTTATTTTGCATATGCATCTTATTTTATAACTGGATGGTAAAATATGCTATAACAATTTTGTGATTAAACTTGTATAAAAGGGTTTTATACATCATAATACTAGTTACAAAATCAGTAAAAATAAAAATACTATCAAGTTTCTTTAGTATTGAGATTTTTGTAAAACTTTATAATTGAAAAAAGATAAGTATAATATTATCATTACTGATTAATTATGGATCTATAAAGTTTCTATAGAATAGATCTTTTACAGATTAAAATATTAATATAATTTTTTATTAAGCTTCAATATTTCATATATTTATCTATATTTACATTAAAATATCCTATTAGGATTATATGATATTACTGTTTATTATATTCATCTAACATATTTAAAATTTATTTTTTTATTTGTGTCTACTTTTAGAATTTTTTAAATTATTGTAGATATAGCAGCTGATTATTCTAAGATTTATATATTACTACTGCTTGATTTATTTAATATAAAATATAACATATTGATTTCAAAAATATCAATTAATAAGATACAAGTTAATAAGTTTATTTGAAATTAAGATAAACTATATTATTCTTTTCAATTTATTAAATCTGTTTCTAAATTATTGATTTTCTTAAGATACACAAATAATAATTATTTAATATAAAGGTATTTTTATTAAAGAAATGAATTAATATAAAGATTCTTAATTGTATTACTATAAAACTGTTAACTATTAATTTTCTGTTGATTAATGTCATTCTTATTTTTACTTTAGATTTTCTTCTTTATTTATATAAAAATATCACATAATAATAAGCTAATTATTTTATTTTTTCTGTTAATTTTTAGTTATATTTCTATATTTCTATTTTTTATTTTTGTTTCTTATCTTTATTTTCTAGTTTCTTTTATATTCTATCTTCTTATATCCTAAATATAGTTAATTATAAGTATTTAGCTAATTATATCATTTATCTATTCTAACTATATTCATCTAACAAACATTTCTCTTCTATTATACTATATTATATAATTTTACTTTGTCTTAAATAATGTATTATTTTATATAATTATTATTTTATTATATAATAAATTACTTTTCTATTAATTAATATTTAATAAATTATTATTTAATAATCAATTCTGTAATAATATCTTTTTAAATATAAGTCTATATAAAATAATTTTAGTTCTAAAGTGAAAGAATATACAATGTATTTATTTCATTTTTTAAGATAAGAAGAGTAATACTAGTATAAAGTTATAGGGGCTCAAGTTAATTTAAAATATTATAAAATATTAATCATATTTGTATTTATAAAGTATTAATAATCTATGATGTATTTTATTAAGACTAACAAAGTCTATATTTCTATTTATGAAATATTCTAATATTTGAGAAGATTTTATTAGATTTGTAATTTTATTAACTCTATAAATATTATGAATAACAAATATAATGGTAATTTTTTTAATTATATTTTTATTTATATTATCATTTAAGTGAGAGATATCTGCATTTTTTTTATTAATAATATATTATTCATCTTTGTAAAAGTGTGAAATTTGATTATTTAGAAAGGAAAAAACATTTATATTAAGTAATAAAATATTCTAGTTGTTAGTAGGAATACTTTTTATTTGTGATTTACCTAATATAAAATATATCATAATTAACAAGCTATAGGCCTATTATTATTAATAAAAGTAAAAAACTGTGAGTCTAATTTAGCTAAGTATAATTTAATTAAATCTAGTTCTTATAGTTTAGTTAGAATTAAATCAAAAGGATTGGAATTAATATTAGTAATTGTAATACTTATTGGTATAAAAGTTACTAAAAAACATCTTTTTCTTTATTAATAGAGGAGAAGATGAAGAAAGAGATAAATGCATAATTATATTATTTAGTATAAAGATGATTCCTATAATTATTTTCAAATTATAATTGAATTACAACTTAATTGTATCATAAGGAAATTTAATTGTACTATAAGTTGTAATTTAACTGTACTAATCTTCTAATTGTGATGATCATCTTTAGTTTAATGTATTATTTTATTAAGTCTATATTTATACAATTAATTAAAAACTTTTGTTTTTTTAGTAATTATTAGATAAATAATTAGTTGTGTTATTATTAGATAACTGAATATTTATTTTTTTTTATATATAATGCTATTTAAGACTTTTAGTCTTCTATCTAATTTGTATTTAATATATATAATTTTTTGTAAATAGGTAATTTATATGTCTTTTTTAGAGAAGATAACTACATAAGTAATATTATTATAAAAATAATAAGATCTTATATTAAACAATATTAGCTTACAAAAGTCATCTGCAAATATCATTTTATTTTTGAATTCTTTAAACTAGCAATATATCTAGTTTTATCTTTTAATTCTTCTATTAGTATATCTATATAAGCGCATTTAATTACTTGTCTACTTGTATTTAAGTTTATACTAAATTTAATTGATAAGATTTTCTAGTTTTTTCAAATGAGACAATGACATCATGTAATAAGTCATATTTATTTCTATAATGATTAATAATAGATATTATCAAGCTAAAATAAATAAAAGCTCTTATAATATAATTATGTGTAATATCATTAGAAATAGATTTCAGTTTATATGTAAGATTATTACAATATTAGTTTTAATAGAAGATTTATTAATTATATTGAATGAAAAATCTGGATAACTTATTATAGCATCATCAATATATTAAGTAATAGTTTCTATTATTAAATTCTATGAGAATATTAGTATTTTCATTATAGAACTTTCAATTTTGTTAACGAAATTAGATTTTTAAGAAAAAAGATAAGAAATAAAATTTAGTTTATCTATTCTAGTATCTTCTGGTATAGTTAAAATTAATAGTGATACAAATACATTTTCTTTTTTATTAGGTTGAGTCATGTAAGAAGTATTTTTAAAGTATAATAAAGTTCATCTTTGTATAATTTGTATGATTGATTATTATTGGTTGGATTATATATTAACTAAAAAAGATAGTACAACTAGTTAAAACTATGTAATGCTTATTTATTATCAATTGTAATTAATTGTAACTCATTTTTATTAATGTTGCAATTAGTTATAACTCTATGATCTTATTTATCACCAGTTGTAACTAGTTGTAGTATTATCTTTAGTACTAACATATTATATATTTTTTAATGTTATTTCTAGTAATTGATCGTCTGAGTATCTTAACTATTAGATTAACTAGTTTCATATATTATTATACTCAGAATCAAACTCCTTCTTGCTACATCTCAAGCCAGTCTAAACTGTTAAATCATTAGCCATCATGATAAGCTATACAAAGTATACATTGTATGGCTAATTTTTAATATTATGAACGGGTAAATGTGATGCAGCTTATGTAGCGCAAAAGAATGATCAATTTATAGATGACTTATCTAATATATGTAATATATCAGACATGATCAACATAAACGATATATTAGATATAATAGATATATTAGACATGTCAGACATATATGACATATGTAACATAGTTAACATATTTGACATAGTTGACATAGTTGATATATTAGACATGTTAGTTATATTTTTCT
>CAJVPP010000062.1:0-53660 GCA_910592005.1 Funneliformis mosseae | reverse complement strand
CATGCTATATTAATACTAAATCACATGATTTACCTGTGATTATACAAAGGGTATTTTTCTTATATTTACTATGATACCAGAACTGACAGTTGGTGTGATTATGCTTATAATGATATAGTGACTAAAAAGAGGGTATTTTATTATTTAAAAAATCGGGATTGAGCCTCAGTGTGACTAAAAGAGAGGAGTGACTATATAGGAGGTGACTATAAAGGGGGATGATTGTATACTAGAAAATGGAAACTGTTATAAGTCCAGAGTGAAAACTTTTATACCATTATATTAAATTTTACTAATTATTTTTATAAATTACAAATTAAAAATCATTAATAAAAGATATAAAATAACTAATGTTTCTAATTTTCTAATTCTTTCTATTTTTTTTTTTTTAAAAAAAAATTTTTTTTTCCGCATTTAGCATTACTGTATTAGAGATGTAATACTGTAATACATGCAGATGAGTTTATCATTTTTTATTTTTTTTTTCATTATCAATATAAATACAAATCAATTAACGTGATGCGTGCAGACAAACAGACTTTATTACGTAATCTTATATATCATTAAGATTCATAAACATATATAATTTTCTGCTTCGCTCTAGACTAATAAACTGCCTAATAATATATAGTCCTTCACTTTGCTCCAGATAAATATATAGTCCTTCACTTCGCTCCAGACAATAAAAGTCAAGATCTTACATTAAAAAAAGCCATAGTAGATCTCGGTGATAAAAAAATTTACCACAGGTCTTACTTTTATAGCTGCATCTCGAATACGTATCCTCAAAGATCTTCTCTTTAACCTATTTAACTTCAAGAGATTTCAGTGCATTAAAGATTGTAAAAGGTTAAAAGAAAGGTTAGATGAAGAAAAACATTTGATTTCTATGATATCAAGAAACTAAACCATATATAATAAAGTATAAGAATACTATTCCAAAACTTAGATCTAAAGTTCTAATAAAAATATTGTGATTTTTTTTTAACAAAAAATAAAAAATTCAAAGTAAATCTTTGTAATATGTAACACTATTTGTAACATATGTAACTTTATTTTTTATTGGTAACACTTTTTACAAATTATTTTTTTTTATCTTGTTTATATTTATGTTTTTTTTATTAGCACAAAATTTTTAATTAGATATGACGCGTGCGGACATCCAGACATTGTTACGTAATCTTAATTTTTATAAACTGTCTAAAAATATATAGTCCTTCGCTTCGCTTTAGACAATTATATACTTAATTATTTACAATCTAAAAAAATTAGTATAATAGTATATTTACTAACATTCTTTCTTATTTTTTTCTTTTAACTAAAATATTTTCTTCAATCTGTACTTGATTTTAGTATTGCATTATTGTTTTATATTATAAGATAAAAATACAATAATGATTTATAGCATTATGATAGAATTCTAAATATCTTTATTTAACTTATAAATAATGTGTATTTTTTACAATAATTTAATTAATATAAATACTAGAATTATAATTTTACTATTATTAGATTTTTTTTATCAAGACAATTTTAATAAATCTAAGATAGCTAAAATCTAATCACTAATTAATTTAAAATTTGAAATATATAGGATAATAAATTTTAAAAATCCTTCTATAATATGCAATTCTGATCAAAATTTACATATAAACTCTATATAAATTTTATTCTAAATTATATTACTTAAAACGTAGGTATAAATTGGCTATAAAATATTGTAAAAAAATTATTATATTTTAATATTTAGTGTTATAAAAAAATAAAATAAAGTTTATTAGATTTGTTAATTAAGATCCATCTAATAATAGTATTTTTAAATTTTTAAAATTAATTATTGTTAATATATATTCATTTTTCAAATTTTTAATTTTTTAAAATAATTTATTATCTAATAATTACAAAAAAAAAAAACTCTTTTCACCAATCTTTTTGACTAAATGTCTCCAATAACTAGAAGATAGAGTATATATAGAAAAAAACTTGAACTCTACAGTAAAACTATCTCAAACTCTTTGGATAACAGTTAAGAGCTTAGTACTTTATTCTTTAACGAATACAGAAAGAATAAAAATGAAGATATAGTTACTAAAACTATAAAAAGACAAAAAATTGAAACTCCAAAACTTAATATCACTTTAACAGTTATAGAATTCTAAATACAACTTAACTAATACTAAATATTATGCAAATCACTCCTACGTTACTCAAAATAACTTTATTTTTGAAGACTTTGAAGTTTATAAAATGAAAATAGATGTTATTAAGTAAACTTCACTTTCTTCACTATAAGGATCTAGTATAAATGATTCTATACATGCAAAGAACACAACAAATAATATTAGTTAATTTTCATCTACATCTACTACTGACAAAGAAAAGAACAAATAACTCTCTTGGGCTAATCAAATTAAAAATAATGTAAACGAACCTAGCTAATCATATGATACTAATGCAAAAGATACTACTTTTAATATTATTACCACATTAACATATTTTTTTACATGCTTTTTAAAATGAATGATCTCTTACATTTTACACAGATGGATCTCACAAATTCATCTCTTTACCTCTTACATCATATTTAAGTTCTGCATTTTGTTTGATATATAATTCTTTAGACATAAAATTCTCAGCTGCTGTCCCTGTTATCTAGGATAATTCTACTAATACTGAAATATTTGCTCTCCTCTTAGTCTTTTTAATTTGTCTTTTATCTTTCTTAATTTCTGTTCACACAATTTAGCTCTTATCTATACATATAATTATATAGTTAAATCAAATGCAATACAATACCTCTCACTTATGTTCAAAGTTCTTTTTTACATTTTTTTAGTCAATTATTTTTAAAGTTATTGAGGAACTACAAATAACTATCACTTTTTTTAAAGTTACTGCTCACTCTAATGATCCATATAATGACAAGGCTGATCATTTAACAAAATCTTTTCTCCTTTTTCCTTCTTTAACTTTATCCTTAATCATATTCCTTTCATTAATTATATACCTATATTTAATAATATGCCTATATATTGTCCTTTACGTTCCTTTTTAAAATATTATACTAATACTAAATATTTCTCTAACTATTATCACCTTAAATATAACACTAAGTATCAATATTTACAAGTAAATTAGATTTTAACTTTTCACTTTATTCAAACTGGATCAGCATCTATTACATCCTTTGCTGAAATAAGAAGTTATAGTAGAAAACTTAAATTTTTCCTTGAACAGCTTCTGATAATTTAATTTATGAAAGCCACTCAACTTTAATTATATTTATTATTCTGAAAATATTATCGCTATAATAACTACAACAAAGACTTCAACTATCTCTAGTTTTGTCCTACTATCAAACAATATATGCGATCCCTGATCTTTGAATCTATAGCTCACTTAAAGCTACAATTATTCATTTATACCTTCAAATCTGTATTTGCAGATAATATTAATAATCTTTTAAACCCCTCATATTCAATATAGTCACTACAAGCAAATTCACATAATTTCTCTTTTATTAACATTATCAAAGGCATTGTTCCTACTACTTTATCATCAATCTTAATAATATTCACCAAATCTTTCTTTATAACTTCATCTATCCTTTCCTCTTTTTTTTGATTTTATTTTCATTCAAACTTATAATAATATATGAAAAACTAAATGTGTTTTAATTTTAGACAAAGAAAGATCCTTACACATAATAAAGTGACAGAATAAAAGCAATTTTGCTACATCTAATATTACTTTTTCTATTGTTTCTTTACCTCTTTATTTGCTAACAATATAGACACCCTAGATCATATTACTTTAATTAATAACTCTTATAAACATAGTCGACATTAGTCTCTCTTCTTAGACAGGTGATAGCTAGTTGCTCTAACAATTCTTTTAATTAGTTTAGTATTGATAATTGTTCAGTAAATCTTTACAATCAGAATTAGACAGGACAATTGGTTAGTCTAGTAGAAGCTAGTTTATAGTAATAAATATTAGGCATGTACCTGTTTTGGAATTTTCATATATGCTATACTGAAACTGATTTTTATAATAAAATATTGCATCATCGCGTCTTTAAAAATAAAATAATTACAAAAAATAAAGTTTAGTTTATTAAATTTATCTTATTAAGATCTATTAAATGATTATATTTTTCATATTTCTGAGATTAATAGATAGCAAGATATATAAGTTAAAATTTTAACTTTTTTTTCATAATAACTTATTATATATTTATCTTTAAATATTATTAATTAATTACATTTTTTTTTGAATTTTACTTAAAAAATATTATAAAATTTATTATAAAAATATTAATTTTTAAATAAATTATTTTAAAATATTTAAAAATATTTATAAATAATTTTTTTATTAAATAAAATTGCAGGTAAATTTGCTTGTAAAATGGTTGAAAAGATAAGAGATTTTAGAATCCTGTTATAATTAGCTACATTCTGCAATATTTTAAAATAATTTTAATCTAATATAATTTATAATATTAAAATTAAAATAGCATTACTATAAAAGAATATGTAACAAAAATAAAAAATTTACAAAAATTAGAAGGAAAGTATCATCTGCTACTAAAATAATAAAGATAATATAATAGATTATGGTAAATAATTAAAAAATAATAAATTTTATGTTATTTAAAGTGAATAATAATTAATTTTTTTCTATTTTATTTATTATTTTTTTTTAAATGATTTTAAGATTAATTTCTATTTTTTATTTATCTTATTTATTTTTTTTTTATGATAATAATAATGTTATAATAATAAATATTTAAAATAATTTTAGGAGATTTTGAAAGAAAATAGATTATATTTTTATTATTTTATTATTATTTTATTATCTTTTAATATAGTTTTCTATTTTTTTGTCATATTTTTTAATAAGTAATTACTTAATAGATTTATTAATATTTTTGTATTAATTTTATATTTATTAACTAAATTGATACTAAATTAAGACCAATTTTAGGCTAATTTATGATGTTTAAATTTTGAATTAATGCTAAATTATTTTTTTGATTAAAGTTAATCAATGATATTTTAGGTTGATTTATAATTGAATTTAAACTCTGAATTGATGCTAATTGTCTTATCTAATTAAAGTTGATCAGCAGTAATTTAAACAATTAAAAGATATAATTAATTAACTGTAAATAGTATTAACGTTAAATCAACTTAAATTTAATTATATAATTTTTAGTTAATTTAAATTATTTTGATCAATAATGCTTAGTAATTATTAATACTATTTATCAGAAATTAGCAAAATAGATAAAGAAATCATGAAAAATTTATTATTACTATAATTAATTATTTATAATAATCAGCTGAAGTTTATTATTTTTATCTAATTTAACATTTTTCAAATTTATTTAATATATTTTACTTATATTCTTCTTATTTTAAAAATTTTCTATTATTTATATTAAAATCTAGTATTGTATCATTATTTAAAATATAACAAAATGAAATTATAATAATAATTTATAGTATTATAACTAATCATATTTTATTAATAGTTTAAAATAATCATATAAAAATCATTTTAATATTATAATATTAAAATTAAAATGAATATTACTAGAATTAGTAAAGTTTTAATAAGTCTTAATTGATCTTAAAAGATTTAAAAAAAATTTTTATTTATATATTATTAATTAGATTCTTTAATAATAAATTTATTTATCAATTTAATATAAAAAACCATTTAAAAATTAGAAATATATTTAATTCAGGATATGATCTTAAGATTTAAGTTCTAATTTAATATTTTTTTAAAAAAATTTAAATTTTAAAGAAAATTTTAATTTATTTTAATAAGTAATTTTGATTAAAAAATTATTATAAAATATTATTTAAGAAAATTTTTCTTTAAAAACTTAATAATTTTTTTAAGACCAATTAAAACTAGAGTTCTGAATGAGTTGAATTGAGTTAAATTTATTTTATAAAATCTTTCATTTTGATTTAATTCAAATTATATAAATTTAAACTCAACTCAATTTGACTCAACTCGATTTTAACTCAATTCGATTTTGAAAAAAAATAATAAAAAAAAATAAAAAGATCAGAAGGGGAGAAAGGGGAAGAGGAGAGAAGAGCAAATGATTTGTCATTATTCTTCTTGAACGATAAAAAAAATCGTTCAAGTCGAACGATTCATCATCGTTCTTCTTGAATAATAAAAAAATTGTTCAAGTCGAATGATTCATCATCGTTCTTCTTAAACAATAAAAAAATTGTTCAAATCGAACGATTTATCATTGTTCTTCTTGAATAATAAAAAATTTGTTTAAATCAAATGATTCATCATTGTTCTTCTTGAACAATAAAAAAATTGTTCAAGTTGAACGATTCATCATTGTTCAAGTTAACTCAAGTCAACTCAAATCAAGTCAAGTTTAAATTGAATCGAGTTAAATATTTAACTCGACTTGAATTTGGCTTGACTCATAAATAATCGAATCAAAAAACATAAATTTGACTTGATTTAAACTCAACTTGACTTATCTGACTCGTGAGTTAACTCGACTTATCTAGAACTCTAATTAAAACCTATTAGGATTTTTCTAACTTTAGATATTACAATAAAGAATATGTGATAGAAAATGAAAAATTTATAAAAATCAAAAGTAAATATCATTTATTACTAAAATAATGAAGATTATGTAATAGATAATAATAAATAATTAGAAAATAATAAATTTTAGGTGATTTGAAATGAAAAAATCATTTTTTTATTTTTTTTTATTATTTTACTTATTATCTTTATGTTTTTTTAAGCAATTTCAAAGTTGATTTTATTATTTTATTTAAAATGATTTTAGAGGTTAATTTTTTTCTATTTTTATTATTTTATTTATTATCTTTTAGATAATTTTAGAAGATTTTAAAAGAAAAATAAATCATATTTTATTATTTTATTATTATTTTGTATATTTATTTAACATTTTTATTACTTATATTTTTTATTATGAAATTTATCAGTAGATTTAGATAATATTTTTTATTATGTTTTTACAAATTTTATATTAGATTATTATTATTAATAAAAAAAATTTAAAATTTAATAAATTTAATTAAATAAAATGTACTAATTTTATATATTTATTTAAGCTAAAATTTAAAACTTATTTATGATTCTTTAATATGCTAAATTATTTATCTAATTAAAATTAATTAGCAGTATTTTAGATTGATTTGATTGAATTAAACTTCTGAATTGATGTCAAAATGAGCTGAATTAAGGTTAATTTTAAGCTGAATTATAGTTGATTCTGAATAATATCAAATTGTTTTATCTGATCAGAGTTGATTAGTATTGATTTGAATAATCAGAAAAAAATACTAATAAATAAATAATATCAAAATCAGCCTAAATTCAGCCATCTGATTTCTAGATGATTTGAACTATTTCAACTAGTAAGTATTTGCATAATTTAATTTAATTTAATTATTTTTTTAATTGTATATAACTTTAAAATGTTTATTAATATTAATTGTATATATTTATTATAAAGTATTAATTGTATATAATAAAAATATTTACTAATTATAAGGTCATGCAACTTCGATTTTTCAGTTCATGTCACTTGACTAGGTCACTTTTTCAAATTTTAACAAAATAGTTTATATATAAAAAGGTTATCATGTGACTATAAAGTATAATTTATTGGTATTAAAGTTTATTGTATTATCGTAATGTATCATTTCGTTCTTACAACTCATGAGTTTCATGCAGCTTCCCAAACAATACATTATGCTGAAGTTTTTTCTCCAACTAATGTTTTTGATGGGCTAAACTTCACTTTAAAATCTGCTTCCCACCAGTCAGGTGATAAATATAGAATCGATATATTTCCAAAAAAATTCTTTTATTTTTGTTTCTTTCTCAACAGGTAAACCTTCCCAACCTTTAGAATAGAAACTTATTTTTACATGTATAATAAGTATTTTGACGGAGTTAAGATGATTTTGAAATGAAATGTGATTGTTGTATGATTAGGCTGGGCAAAAAAAATTTTAGATAAAATTTTAAAATTGACACGGTCACCCGGTTATTTTTTTCTTGTTCATATGTAAGTATTAGGTAAACCTTTCTTTTGTTGCTTTCTTTTAAACAAAATCTGATATGCCGATTTTATTATGTAAGGTCACATGATAAAAATTTTACTATAAAAAAAAAATATCCCGAATTTTCGTAAACTGACAAGGCCGGGTCACAGAATCTCAAATTTTACTTTGCACGGCCTTGTCCCCTTAAAGATTGACCAATCAGATATAATATTTATATATAAACTTTTTTTATTATTAATAAACTCTGGGTCTCCGGGTCGATTTTAAAATTTCAATGTTACGTGAACCGAAAAATCGAAGTTGCATGGCCTAAATAAAATTGAATGAATTTATAGTTTACAATAAACAATGTAATGGTTGGATAGGATTTTGCACAAAGTAGCAAAATAATCTATAAAGTTTAGTATTAGAGATTATTAAAAACAAATTAGCGTTAGAATTGAATTTGAGTTAACGTTAGGATTAGATTTAGGGTTAGGATTAAGATTAGATTATTTTACTAAATACAAGTTAACGTTAGGATTAGTGTTGGGATTAGGGTTAGGGTTATATTAGGTTTTACTAAATTTATTTTTATTATATACTAAACCTCTTAATTATTATTATCAAGAAAATCGAATCTTCAACAATTTTTTCCCGTCGCGATAGCGACCGGGTAGAATTGCTAGTGCTAATGGATGTTCTCATTTTTTCACATTGTTTATATAATATTGGAAAATATTCTTTTTTTGAAAAGGAATAATTATAATTGTATTTACGATAAATTTCATAATGCCTTAGTCAAATTTAACCTTATGCATAAATAGATAATTGTATGAAGTTATAGGTTGAATTTATAAATTTTGTGTCGACACCTTAATAAAAAAAAAAAATGTAGAGATCGTATACAAAAGTAATTTTGACCTTAGTTGGAAAAAAGGACATCGCAACGAAAATGTCTCTTACGAAAATATTTTTTAACTCAACGAAAGTAAATTTCTGAATATCACCGTCGATTACAATTTTCGAAAGGTTCTTTATATAATCTAAAAAAGTTCACCAAAAACAATAGAAATAGTCACCGATTCAATTTTCCTTTTATGAAATGAAACGCAAGAACTTGAAAAACAACCAAAATTTCCTCCAACAAAAACGGTGAGTAATTATCAAGTTTTGATTTTGTTTATTAAATTTTCCCCTCCGTAATACCAAAAATTTTCAATCATTTGTGAGATTATCGAATCAAGTCTTTAAATTGCTAAACCAGTTCAGCTTGAGTTCGGCTCAATACAGCTTTAAGCTTAAGCTTTTTTTGAGAAAATAAGCTTCTGAACGATTGAGCTTACTATATTAGTTAAACACAGATGTATTATATAGTCAGACTTGATTTACTTAAGCGGGTTAGTGTAAGCTCGCTTATCTATTTTATTATATATTAATCTTTATCAGATTTTATTGTATATTTATATTTGTTTAATAGAGCTATTTTGATAAAACGCGCTATATATATACTTTTTTGAGCTCAAATTAAAGTCAAATCTGATAATCGCATGTATGAAGCATTATCATCTCATTGATTATTTTTACACATGATTCCTGTTGTATATAAGACCACGATAGCCAATAATAATTTAATGTATTTGTCATAAATTTTGACTCAGGTTCCGTTATCTAAGATAGAAGTGACCTCTTCCGGTGGGAAATTAAAGGTTCTAAACTTTTTGAAGAAAGCCTGTCATCAATCTTATATTTTTACACCAAATCTCCGACAACCAAGCATTATGCAGAGTTATGCACGTGCATGTGATAAATTGACCAGCATTAGGCTGTCGGGATTTTGATATTGTCTGAAAGGTCGAGCGATTCATGTCTTTTTAACGATTGGATTTTGTAATAAAGAAAGAACTGTAAAGCGATGAAATTTTATGAATAAAGCGGTTCAAACTATCAATCAGTTGAATTTTAAAGTAAGTTTTTATTTATATTCGTTCACACTAAAGAGGACTGAATAATGTAGAGAAATTTTATCATCATCCCATGTTAATAATCACTTTTTCAATGAAGCCAAGCCATAATTTATTTCCGGTTGTTGATACTTGATCTTTTATATATTAGTAAGATAAAATCTTTTTTTTAAGGTATGTAACCAATTTACGTTAAAAGGTCGAATTTTTAGCCCAATTATATACGTTTGATGAAAGCAAAACAAAAAAAAATCATGGGGTCAATTTTTAAAAGATGATCTGTACAAAGATTTGTACTTTTATTATCTCTATTATCAATAGGTGTAGGTACTAATTTATCCTTGGAACGTTTGAAATTTTAAAAAAAGTATATGAAAGTTAATGAGTGATTCCAATATTTCCTCTTTCTGGGAGATTTTCGTTAAAATAGAAGTATTTAAAGAATTGATTTTTTGATGATAGATACGTTGACCTCCAAAATAGGTAATACACACATGATCATTTATAAGATGTAATCATGTGAAGTATTTTTTCTAAAAAGAAATCTAGATTGAATTTAATGCGAAAACGATTTTAGCAAATGAAATTCAAAGGGACGGACAAGAATTCATTTAAGGAAAGATCATTGGCCGAACCTTCAACCCCTTTTTATATTAAAACTTGTGAGGTACTCCTGTTCGAAATAAACTAAATCTCCACGTGTTAAATATTTGTAATTTTTTTTTTGTTATAAAAATGATGATAAATCAAAAAAACAAAAAGAGTTATCAACTCTTCCCCTGATTTCCTTTATACCTTATAAAATAATTTAATTCAATACGAAAAAAATTGGAAGATCGATTTTATTTTTCGCGTTCGCTTATCAGAAAGCATCAACTTTTATTTTTTATTTTATTTTATTTTTTATTATTAAAATAAGCCAAAATTATGTCGGATCCAGCAGAAGCTGAGCGTTTGCTTGGTGATGGCCAAGAACGCAGAAAGGTGGGTTGTATTATCTTTTTTTTTTTTTGATTTTTGATCAATGTTACGCTAAAATCAAATCTTTTTAAAGGTAAGAAGAGATTTATGCGCTGTATGTTTCATGGCGGCGTTAATCGTAGGTGCAGTCATAGGATTGGCCGCAGTATGGGCATCTTTAGCTAATGGTAAGAAATCGGGTAACATCAAAAAGTTAGTACATCTTTTATCGGAAAATTTTAATTTTATCAACATTTATAATTATTAGTTGAAACTCTCCCTAAAAGGAGCGTCATCCTTATGATCTCTGACGGATTTGGTCCAACATCACAGACTTTTGCTCGTACTTATAATCAACACGTGAATAAATTGAAATATAATTATGTCTCACCCTTGGATGAAATTTTGGTTGGATCTTCTCGAACGAGATCATCTAGTAGTTTGGTTACTGATTCTGCCGCCGGAGCGACAGCTTTTGCATGTGCCTTGAAATCTTACAATGGCGCTATAGGAGGTTAATATTTATCGTGTAAATTTATTTTAAAAAATTACAGCACTTTCTAATTTCGCGCATGTTATATACATAGTTAATCCAAAGAAAGTACCTTGTGGTACCGTGTTGGAATCTGCAAAGTACCTTGGTTTAACAACAGGTTTGGTTGTTACAAGTCGTATCACCCATGCCACACCAGCTTCATTTTCAGCTCATGTGGTTAATAGAGATATGGAGGCTGATATTGCTGTACAACAAATTGGTGATAATCCCCTTGGAAGACAAGTTGATTTAATGTTTGGTGGAGGTCGTTGCTACTTCTTGCCAAATCATACAGAAGGAAGTTGTAGAATTGATCAACGTGATCTGGTTAAAGAATCAAACAAGCAAGGATATAAATATTTTGCTACAAGAAAAGAATTTGACGATCTTGAACCTGGAAAAGACAAGTAGGTTTTTTCATGATTTTTTTTGTTCTTACCAAGATTCTATGGTGTAACAATTTTCTTGTTCCTTTAAATAAACGCAGGCTTCCTCTTTTAGGCTTATTTACACTCGATGTAAGTTTTTACTTTAAATTGTTCAAGAAATATTATGTCATAATTAATATAATTTGATGTACATTATACAAATAGCATATGTCATATGAAATTGATCGTGACCCTGCTCAAGAACCTTCTTTGAAAGAAATGTCAGAAAAGGCTCTAAAGTTCCTTGATTCTGCAACCGCGAAAAGCGATAAGGGATTTTTCCTCATGATCGAAGGCAGTAGAATTGGTAATTAAAAGTAAAATTAGTGTTTTATTTTCTTTATACGTCAAATCGTTTTATTTTAATTTTTTTCCAAAATTTGATTCAAAAGATATGGCTGCCCATAGGTTCGTATTATTTTTTAATATTTCGTATCATAATTTATGAAAATGTCAAATTTAACCTCTTTGTTAAATTACAGTAATGATCCTGCTACACATGTTCACGATATCTTGGCCTACCATGAAACAATCGAACTTGTCAAGAAATATGTTGATGAACACCCTGACACGGTTATGATTTCAGTCAGTGACCATGAAACTGGTGGAATATCTCTTGCCCGTCAAGTCGATTCCGATTACCCAGAATATTTATGGTATGTCTATCAAATATTTATAATCAAAAAAAGTCGTTTTCGTTATTAATTCTTATTTAAAAAATTAAAAAATTCATTTTTTATTTATATAATGCAGGCTTCCCGAAATTTTAACGCGTGTAAAGAATTCTTCATTTATTCTTTCACAGGGACTAGTTCAATATTGGAATGTAGATCGTGAAAACTTTATTAAAAATTCGATAATTAATTATGGATTAGGAATAGATAATGTTAAAGATTATGAAATCAATTGGCTAAAAGAGGAACATGCTCAGCTGGAATATGAATACTATTTGGCTAATATGACAAGTATTAGAGCTCAAATCGGGGTAACTATTTAAGTTTAATAAAATTTATTTATTGATTAGATATAAAAAATTTAATATTTATATAAATTTTTTTTTCTTTTTAGTGGACGACACATGGACATACTGCTGTTGACGTTAATCTTTATGCTTATGGGAAGGATATCGAATATTTACGTGGAAACCATGAAAATATAGATATTGGAGATTATATTGTTGATTATCTTAATTTGGATCTTGATACCATTACATCTAAATTAAATAATTGTGCGTTTTTTTTTTTTTTTTTTTTTTTTTTTTTTTTTTTCATTCAGATTTAATCTTATCATGTAGCGTTACTAATAAAAATATCAAAAAAAAATTTTTTCAGCTAACTTCCATCAAGCAAGTGATTCCACTCATTTCCACGCCGATGAACATCACCCTCACACTCACATTTAATTTTACGTATTTTAGTTGTTAATTTAATTGATAATTTTATTATCCGGATATTACAATATAATATTTTCAGTAAAAAAAAAAATTTATAATAAATCAGTTTTATAGGAGAAGTTATTACTTTAGTAATTTTTAGCGGAGTAAAAGTCATTTTTCGGAGAATCACATGATATATAGTATTATCCTAGTATATATGGGTCTAGAATAATAACCTAAACTCTTGAATTAAAAATTCCTAGTTTTTATTTAATACGAATTTGTAATTTTTAATACATTATTTATTTTTTTTTCCTGACCAATTTTGGTCTCTATAAATGATTTGTTTTTATTAGATGTCCATAATCAATTTTCGTTGATATTCTCTGAGAAATCGTAATCATAAGTATTTCGTTGGCGCAATGTCAATTGTTGGCTTTGTCGAAACTGACTATAGAAAAAGTCTGGCGCAGTATATAGGTACCGCGATAATGTAGAAATGGATAATGGTTTATTTAGAAAAGCCGATATATCTCGTAGTTGGCAATAATAATAGAAACAAATTAGCTGTAGAAATCTCTGGAATGTAAGAGAGAAATGAAAAATCTAACACAGGAATCAATTATTTCTTATTATATATATATATACTGTATATATATATGTTATAAAATGCTATGCTACTAAAATTTTTCTTAGTAAAAGATGAAGACAAGCCTTTACTAACAAGAAGCTGAGAAATACAAAATATCTTATAACTTCACCGCAATTTGTTGAGGAAGCAAGCCGCCTACTAAGTAAATTTACCAGAAATATCCTCTTAACAGAGCATATGAGCAAGTTAAATTCTATGTACAATCATAGTCACCAATTTACAAAAGTTTGGCTGATTATTTCAGTAGTCAAAAATAATTCATTTCAATTTTTTTTCATATATTGTATATAATATTTGGGATACTTTTTTTTATAATAATAAAAATTAATATTAGTTTAGATATATATTAAAAAAGAATAAGTAAAGATTAAGATCTAATATGCCCTATCGCTATGCTAATATGGGAAATCATCTCCCTATAAACCTCATACTTTATATTGAGTAACAATAAACACATATGGAATCGAACCCGAAACCCTATCAATAAAGAACCTCGCATTCTAAATTACTGAGCTATTGCCACTCAATAATTATTTTAAAAATAATATATTATTTAACTTTAAAATTTTATACTAATTCTTTGATTTTGATTGGTCAATTTCATATATTTTTTTTATTACACAATAATCTTTTTAATTTTAATGTTATAATAAAAACTTAATTAATTTTTATAAGTAAAATAAAGATAAAGAATATTTTCATAGTTAAAAGTTAAATATAAAGTAGAGAATTCTTATAAAGTACCATATGACACTCTTTTTGTTATATTGTGAATTTTTTATAATTTCCTAAAAGTGGGAGAAGAGAAAGTAATTTAAACAATTGAAGTTTCTGCATGGCAAGAAAACACAACTACCAACAATTACCACTACTTATCGTATCTCAAATTTTAGCTATTATGTTAGTTTTTCTGATCAACTGATTTTTCCTATCAACTAATTTCTTCAGATTCGACTAAATTTTCACTGATTATTCATCTTAACAATAAAATGCTATTGCACTCACACATATGTTGTATCAAATAGCTGATATTACTGTTAAAGAATATCTCATTATACAATTAAAATATACTGAACAAGAATTTACTTACATAAAGCCTAATATGAATAAAGGTTGGTAAACATATAAGAAAATTTGATCAACTTGTAGTGTAAAAGAAATGTTGCTGTCAAGCGTACTCAAAATACTAGATTGAATTAGCACTTATGATAAGAGTTCATTCTTGTTGAACTTCAAACTATTACAAACACAAGATAAAATAACTCATTCAAGAAATCAGTGAACTTCTTTATAAGTAGAAGTCATATCTTAACATTTTTAAACTAAGTAATTTTAAATTTTAAATTTTTTTTTTAATAAAAAAATTCAAAAAAATCTTCAAAATGATGTTTGAAGATTAATTTAATTATAGAAATTTCATTTCAATTCAAAGTATTCTTTGTCAAAATTTCTGTAAGAAATTTAAAAATATTAAAAGCATTACCTATTAAAGAATGCATTGATACAATAAAAGAATTAATTAAATAGCATGATAGGCATTATCTTATAAAATTATGTGTTTTATAAAGTTATATGTTTTTAATTTTAAATTAATTGCTTGTTTTTTTTGAAAAAACATATACTAATAACACTTGAAGTTAACTTATTCTTTTGTTTATCTATGATTAACAACTTAAGTTTACTTTTATTATTAATATATTAAAAAATATAATATAGATATTTACAATTGAGACCTTGTTTTAGAAAATTTTTTGAATTAACTATTGTAAACGGGTAAATATGACACATCTTATATAGCGCAGAAGATCAACTAATTTAATATAAGTGATATATATGATATGTCAGACATATGTGGCATAACTGATATATTAGATATAGTTGATATAGTAGACATGCTAGTTATATCTCTTTATGTAATTTATTTTATATAAATAGATAGCTTTATAGTTCATGTAAAAAGACAGACAGATAGGAACTTGACAAGTTAGTTTTAGTAGTTTAAAGGCAACTGGCCTACTGCGTTATATTTTTATTTCAGTAATTTGTTTCTTTTCTTTTTCTTATTCTATTTTCTTATTTTCTTTTATTTCTTTTTATTTACTTTATTATTTATTCGTAAATAAACACACTGTTTTATAATTATAAATTATTAGCAATTTGTTGTAATACTGCTCGTCATAATAATACAAATACTTTTGAGAATTAGCCTAAGATAAAACTCGTTAACTATTAAAAGATTACTACTCAATTAAAAGAATAAACTACTTAAACACCACATCTAACAGTCGTAGTTCGTAAGAATTACACGTTAATACTATTAACTTTTTTATTTTAGCTAAAATTTTATCTGAATATTATTAATAAAAAATAGTATAAGTCAAATTTAGTATGCAAAAGATAATACATCATTAACTTTAAAAGTGAATATAGAATTATCACTTACAATGTGCATAAATATTACTTAGTTTATATTTATTATTTCTTTCCGTATTATTAATCATTATATGTATATATAATAGACCTCTTATTAAACTTACACCTACAAATTTAATTAAAATTAAATTGTATCTTAATTTATTTAATGACTCAATTAAAGACAGGGCATATGATATATTATTTGCTAGATTATCTTTTCATTAGAAAATAATTATTAAATGTATAGAGATTGTGAATAAACTACCATTAAATTTAACAGAAGAAGAATTTATATAAAATTTAAATGAAAATAGCACAAAAACCTTATTACATAGTTTTATATCATAGTCATTTGATACATGAATAAATAATTTTTAAATTTTTTAATAAGATTTTAATATAATTTCACTAAATTTTACTTTTTTTCATTTAGACGACTTGCAAAACCTCTAAGTTTTATCCAGCAACCTTAATTTTAAAATAGAATATCAGTTTTACTCTTAAATTAAATTGAAGAGTTAAAATAAAACAATCAGTATTATTTAAATTTATAATATTAGTATTTTAGTTATTTTAAAATGTAATTAAAATAAACAAATAAATTTATGATTTATAATTTTTATGATATAGTAATTTTAATTAATGATAATATTTTTAATAGTAATTTTGTATTAATAATTTTGTAATGATAATTTTTGTAATAGTAATTTTGTAATACCAATTTTTATAACAATAATACTTATATCAGTTATTTACAAATAGTAATTTATATAATAGTAATTGCTAAAATAATAATTTGTAACTATTTTTTTTTAAAAAAATGATAATTATAAAAAAATCTAAATAATTCTCTTTGTTAAAATAAATAAACAAAAAAATCTCTTCTAAAGAACATTAAATAGTAATAAATTTAATCCTAACCAACCTGAAAATAATAAAAATAAGTGAATAATTAACCTTGATAAAAAATGAATCAATTAGTAATATTTCAAAAGCTAATCAGATTTCAAGTTCAAAAGCAAGCATTTTTATTAGGAAATAGTAGTATATAATTATATTTTAATAAGAATTCAACTAACGTATTAGGTTATAATTAGAAATATTAAACAGTTCTTAAGTGGTTCTTATGATTTAAGAGATTACTAACTTTAGAGAAATCTAATCACTTATCTATAATAAGTAACCCCATCAAAAAAATAGCATAAAAATGTAGTTATTGTTATATTTTGCGTTTTGATAGTTGCGAATCATGATTTCAGTGTTTAGGATCAGACATACTTGGATTTTACGGTACCTACGAAAAAAATACCTAATATGCGGTTTTGGCAATTAAAACATGATTTGGGTTTTTATCGAAATGGTCTTGCCATTCAAAAATGTCGAAATTGAAACCTGAATTTAATACAAATACGTTTTACATAATCATTCATCGTCATTTGGTAATCTTGTATATAAGTTTAATTTATATCACGTGTATAGATTAAAATCTATAGCATATTTAATATGTATTTATTTAACAAATAGATTGCTAAAGTTTAAAATAATGAAATGTTTAAAAAGGTAAGAAATTTGTTTAATTTGATTAAATAAATTATTTATAATGAATTAAGAAATTAAATAATATATATATGTTTTAATATTTTATAAATTTTATTTAAGCTGAAATTGGGGCACTAATAACAGCTCTCGTCAATATCTAGATAACGGACATTCTTAAAATAATATTGAAAGTTTCGGTATAATGAAGACATCTTTAATTGATATACCCAAACTCCGAAATCTTAATTGGAGTAATTGCCTGACTTGATTTTCGTAAAATTTATAAGCAAAACCTATAATTGATAAAAAAACTAGGAAACGCAAAATAATCGTGAAAAAAAAAAAAAAAATTATAATTGTTTAATAAATAAGTCTATTGTATTTCTTTTTTTTTTTAAAAAAAAAAAAAAAACTAAAAAAAATACATAAAATGCTAAATATAAAATCATCTTTTGTAAAGAATGTGAAAAAAATAAAATAAAAATGTTGACAAAGATCAAAAATATATATATATATAATAAAAAATTTTTTAAATGATCATCTCGAAAAAATGGACTATCTTACATGGCAAAAGAATTAAAAAAAAAAGTAGTGTATGTATAAAGTGCAAATAATTAAACAAAAACACAAAAATTTCTACATCATGAAAATCAAATCTGAAAATAACGGAAATTAAATTTGAACCAAAAAGACAAAAATAAAATAAAATAAAATAACATAACATTATACACACTTTAAAAATACAAAATAAATTTAAAAATAATTTATGATTTTGAAATAAAATTTAAAAAGAAAAAAATCAACTATTACTTTTTTTTGATTACTCGGCTTGCAGATTTTCTTCTTTTATATTGTTATCATTTGAATCATTTTCGACTCCTTGTCTAGTTGCAGCATCTAATTTCGCATCCACATCAACTGCAACGATCTCTGGTTTGCTTTCATAGATTTCTGAATCTTTGCCGTTTGCATGTACTTCAGTTTGACTTTCTTCAGCATTAGCAAGTTCTTTCTTTGCTTTTTCCTCACTTTCCAATTCTTGTTTCAAGCTTTCCAACGACAGATATACACGATTATTGTATGATGTTCCAGATTTTAATGCATCTTCATTAAACTAGAAGAAACGAAAAAAAAAGTTTTAAAATCTTAGCATATATATTAATTCTTCTTGTAAATTCAATATACGAATATATTATATTCTCTACCTGAAAATCCATTCCAATTCCTTTCTCATTTTGCAAATCAAGAATCTTTAATAAACGTCGCCTAAATAAAATAAAAGAAGCAAAATTTAAAAAATGGGATAGGATGACAAAAAATTATAAATAAATTACTTACCCAATTCCATTAATTACAGGAACGTTATCTTTGTCCCTTACCCAAACTGCAATTCTGTCACCACGAGCTCGACGAGACATGACTAAATGAAGGAAATATAATTAAATTTCCATATTTGTGACATTGTACAATTTAAAAGGGTTCTGACTTACCGGCACCACATATATCATCATTTTCATCTAATTCTTCTCCGACCAATGAATACACAAGCCAAGTCCAACAACGATCCAATAATTGAGTGCTTCTCATTGAAATTACCCACTTTCCTCCCTAAAATTTATACAAAATAAAGTTTAAGCACTTATTTACTAAAGACATTATTTATTGAAAATAATTACATTAGCATTTGCCGGATCCTCCCACATTGGCTTAATTTTGTCTTTAAATATATGAAAATTCGTATTTAAATCTAATTGACCCGGCTTCTTAACCCAGTTGAAATAACGACAAAAGGTTTCAACCTGAATAGAAATAATAAAAATATTTTAAAATGGTTCTAATAGAAAATCTTAAGAACCTGGCAACAATAAATATAATATTAATTTTTAATTACCGTGTCAAAGGTACCAATAGTCTGTAAATTCTCTTCATACGAAAGTTTTCCCGTTGGTGTTTTTGGTCCAGGTGTCATGACAGGTTTACTATCATAATACATAGTCCTGCATAATACATTATTATATATAAAATTTCTAATAATCTCCGTTATAAAATAGATTATATTATTATATTAATATACTAACCAATTGTGTTGAAGAGGATGTGGTTTTTCCAATTCCTTCCGAAACGAAGCTGGTATCCTTTGTGAATCATCTATGGCAGAGTTAAAACTCCTAGATCTAATCAAAGGAAATCCTCCAGCAGCAGCCAACAAAGGAGAACTATTTGAATTTCCAGTATGACCACCTGAAGGAGTTCTTTGCATAGACCTACTACCGAATAAATTACTAAGGGTCTCAACTGAAAGTTTTGGACGATTATTAGAATTCATATTCATTCGAAGACTAGTAGGTTTAGAGAAATTTCCCATAATGCTACTAGATTTGTTGTCCTTATCACTTGGAACAAGATTTAATTTCGCCCATCGTTCATTACTTTCACGTATATCACGTATATTGTTTATGTTAAATTCAGCAAAGTTATGAGGAAGGCTTAATCTGTTAGAATTTGAATTTCTTGAGTTACCGCCTTTATCACCTTTATCAGAAGACGAAGCAATCCAAGGTTGCAATTTACCACCCGAATTTAAACGAGCATCTTGAGAAGAAGATTTAGTCATTGAATCACTACCAGCTCGACTAGGACTATTTGGATTGGGACTCTTTGAACGTGACGATGAATCTTTACTATTTGGACTTTTTGAACGAGGTGCTGGACTTCTAGATCTCGAACTTGAACTTTTAGGTGAACCAAGAAGTTTGTCACCAGAAGGACTTTTGCGACCCGAGGGGCTTTTTCCTCGTTTATCGGAACTTTTACTTCTTCCAGTACTACGAGAAAGGCTTCTATCTCTAGAGGGACTTTTATCCCTAGAACTTTTGTCTTTTGATTGACCCGTACGTTTGCTGACGATATCTAGAAGGGCACCTCTACTATTTGCCAACTGACCGTGGCTGTTACCTTCGTCTTTACTGTTAGGTTTCTGTTGAGAATCAACGATGTTAATTTTTGGAATGGGCGATGTTACTGAAGAGTTTGATGAGGCACGCACATGTTCGGATGGCATATTTGAATACTTTGCGATGTTATAAAAATAAAAACTTTTAGGGTAAAAAGTTCAATATTATCGAGATCTATGCTTCTTGCAGACTTATAAATTTTTTACAAAGTTCCTTGTAAGCCAGCAACAAAGAAGTTGAAGTAATTTTAGCTGAAAAAAAACCTCCCCCAAAAATAGCAAAGAAAATTGAAGCCTTTAAACCAATATTGAGCATCTTTGTGAAACATGCGAGCTTGTTTTACAAAATACAATTTGTATGATTTATTTGGAATGATAAAATTAAAACAAAGTTCGGTTACAAAGAATATGTTTCATTACTTGTTCTGAATTTCGTATCCAATAAATTACACATAAGGGAAATATTTTAATTTTTGTTGATCGGTTACATAAAAAATATCATTTTCATTTGCCCAATAGACATATGTTACAAAAAGTCCATCTGATGAATTCCCGAAACTTATCCGAAACTAACTTTGTCTTCGAAACTAGTTTTATCCCGAAACGAAAAACCAAATATCAGTTCAAATTTTAATTATTCGGGTTTGTGTTACCTGATCTTCAATCCGAATTTCGCGAATCTGTAATTTATTCATCCATAATTGGGTTCAGCTTATTCAAAATATTCGGGTTGTCGCCACTTTTATTGCTTTCAAAAGACAATTCAAGTGGAACTTGTTTCGCAGAAAAAAAAGAGGAGCTGTGTGGAGGTTAATTTGGTTGACCAATCAAAACAAAGAAAATTTTAGATTGTGACGCGATAGTATAACTATTTGTAATGAGATTTAGTAAAAACCTTAAATAAATATTAGGAATTTGGTTGGTTCTTATTAGTCACATTACGTTACCAAGTCATATAATTTTAATTAAAGAAAATCAACGGGTATTTAAATATTATATATTAATTTTTATAAGCTGGTATAGATTGTTTATTATAGTATTAAAAATTCATTTGAGTGATTTTTTACTTTTAAGGTATAATTTTAAAACTTTAATCAGAAAAAGAATTTTAACGTTAAATCTGATTGTCAAAAAGTTTAAAAAATCATTTAATTAATTAACATGATTGGTTATCAATTATCATTATACAGTATTTAATATCCACTCCCGTTACACAAAATTTCCAAATCTAATAAGGAGGCGATGCATTGATCAACCAATCAAAATCGTGATTTTTGCTATGAATCACGTGATTTCAAAAGCCCATCATATTAAAACTATAAGTTAATCAAGAAATTAAATCTTTAAAATATATTTGTTATGCATAATAAAATTAACTAATTTAAATGTGATCCTAATAATGTAATGATAAAATAATAAAATATATTTTCAAAATGTATAAATATATAAAATTTTTATAATTTAAAAATAATTCTTTTGTGTATTCTAATAAATTTTTAACTTTTATAATATCATTCTTTTGTCTTAATTATATTATTTAAATCTTCTTCAATTGCATCTTTTTCAGTATCTTTTTCAACAAATTCTTGTTCACCTGATTTCTTTATAAGAGTATCAACATTTTTTTTAACTTCATCTTAAAAATACCCTAAACAGATCAAACATTTAAATCAGCATCTTTATAGATAATGATTATGGTAATTATATCTACATATAAAAATGATATTATTAATCAAATAGTTATTATATTTACGATACAAATAATCACAAAAAATAGTAGTATTTAATTTTTTAGAAGTAATAAAACTCTGCGAAAGATAACAATCAATTATTTCATAACCTAAATGAGAAAATTTATATGTATTAATACTATTGAATGATGATTTAATAATTAAAAAATATATATGATATATTTGGTATATTTTCATAAATATTTCAAAAGTTATATAATATATTTTTAGGAAAAAGTATTTAATTATTTCAACGTATATGAATATTTAACAGTATTTACAAAATATTATCTAAAATTATTTTTGTTCTACTGCTAAAAGATGAAATATGCTTTTTTTTGTAATTTTAAGCTGTAGAAAACTTAGCAGTATATTATCAAGATTATTAATAATTATATTAAAAATTGGATGATTAGTCTTTATTTAATAAAAATATCAAAGAAAAATATTAAAGGTCATATTTGTAATTCTTCTAATTAAATTGAAGAAACAGATTACTCTAGCAATATATAAATTTTTTTATAAGTAGATTAATTATTTCTTTAATGATGTACTGTGTAAATGTTAAAAACTAAGGGAATTAAATTACTCAGAAGATCTATTAAATATAAAAACTCTATATTTTTATATGTACATTCAATTTTTAAATAAACAACCTTAGATATATTAAATTACATTATACATATAATATAAAGGATTAAATCAATTCTTCAAGGTTAAAGTTTTTTATCAAGTTTCTTATTTATACTAAATATAATTTTGTAAATATCATTAAAAAAGGAAAAGTTCTATAAAAAAATGAACTTATGACTATTTAGCAATATATATAGAAGATCTATTATAGGCAAAAAGAATAAAACAAAATGAGAAACAGATTTATTATTAATAAGAAGACTTTGCATAATAGCTTTATAATGTAAAATTATTCAGGTTTATAATAAATTATTCTTTAAGATGTTTAGTGATCAATTCAATATCAACTATCTTCAGATTTATTATTTTATTTTGCAGTATTATAGGTATTAAATACAAATTTACTATCTCTTAAACTGTAAAGATTTGCAGATAAATTTGCCTACTCTACAGTTTAAGGAATAATTAATTTTATTAAAGTTAATAAAAAAATAGATATAATTTTATTAAATAATAGTAAAATATTAAAATAAATAAATAATTTTTATTCTTAATTTTTAAATTTTATTTAATTTTTAAAAACATAAAAGTAAAAAGTTTTTAATTTATAAAGTATTATTAAATAAAATAGTATTAATATTATTAATTTATATAGTATTTTAATTTTTTATATAATATAATTTATTAAATAATATATAATAATTCAAAATAAAAAAAAAATATAAAATAATTAATTAAATAAATATTATAATAATGAATATTTATAAATTTATATATTATTATTATTCTAAAATAATAAACTGAATTTTTAAATCAAATTATATTATTAATTTTTTTTTTTTTAATAAATAAAGTCTTTTAATATATTTTTAACTTCTCTTATTTTAGCTTTATTGGTTTTATAAAAACTTTTTTTTTAAATAAATTTAGTTTTATTTTATTTATTTTAATTAGTAATTTTATTAAATAAGATATCATATTTTTATTTAATAATTTAGTATAAAATTTAAATGATTTTCATATTGTTTTTATTTTAATTGAATTTTAATTAAATTATTATTACTTAATTAATTATTAAAATAAAGGTTTTAATTAATTATAATTAATTAAAAATGTAATTAAAACTAGTTATAATTAATTATAATTTTATCTTTTATTATGATTTATATTATTTTATAAAATATTAAATAAAATTATTTTAACATTTTTACTTAATTGAACTTGTTTAGAATATTGATATTTATTATTAAAAAATATAATATATCTTATTAAAATTTTATTTTATAATGAAATTAGTATTGATTTTTAAATTATATCATTATTTTTTATTAAAAAAATGTAAATTACTAAAAAAAAAAAAAATGTATTAAATAGTAGTATTTAAAACGCTAATTTTTTTTGAAAAATTATTAATAAACAACTTTCATTATAAAAAATTTTACTGTTTTAAAATTTAATATTTATATATTATAATTTTATATTATTTTGCATTATAAGAAATTATAAAAGAAAATATCTTTATTCATTATTATTATAATACCTAAGAGAATGTATTCATTTTCATTGTTAACTTTCCATAATGAAATAGAGAAACCAGAATATCTTTAAGAATATCTGATATGCTTTCATTCATTTTGAAATGATTAAAACCGAAAGCAAATTAGTAGATTCTTGATTTACATGTTTATTAAAAAATATAAAACATTTTTACTCGGAACATTTTACAAGTAGTGCATCCTCAATAAACATTATAGAACAATAATGAAATATAAAAAATGATTATTCATTGTTGCATTAGATGCCGACTAATGAGTTTATGTTACAACGTTAATCAAAATACATAAATCAATATGAAATAAATTGAGATATACTTTGATTGGATTATATTGGTCAATACCAAAATTATTAAGCAACTATTTCGAAAATACCGCCTATCGACATGATTTCATTTTTGGAGTTTTAGATGTACAAATCGCGCAGTAGTTCATTAAAGACTTTGGCGGTAAAAAATCATCCTGTACGATGATCAGATAAATTAAAACGGTAAGCACCGGCTAAGTTATACCAAAACAAAAACCTACTTTGATCTGTTAATTGATTATTGAAATCGAAAGAATTTTTTTTTCTTTTTCTAGCATAACCATTAACGAAGAAAAAATAAAAAATGTCTCTTATCTACGGGTTGGTAGCTCGAGGTCCTGTCATTTTGGCAGAATATACCAGTTCTTCCGGCAATTTCACTCAAGGTGAGTAATATTTTTAAATCTAAAGGTTTCGTTGTATGTCAAATATGCTTTATGCTTATTTTATCAATGAATTCTTTAGTTACTCAGGCGATTCTTGAAAAGATTCCACCAAATAACTCCAAGCTGACATACGTTTATGACAGGTAATGATTAAAGGTGGTTTTGCAAAAAAATAAGAGATATATTATATTAAATATGTATGCATTTTTGACTGTTCATCAAAAGATATCTTTTTCATTATATTTGCGAAGATGGGCTCACTTACATGTGTATGGCTGATGATACATTTGGACGACGAATTCCGTTTTCCTTTTTGCAGGACATTAAAGAACGGTTTTTAGCTACTTATCCGAAAGAAAGAGCAAACACAGCGTTGCCTTATGGTATGAACGAATTTTCAAAAGTTATTGCAAAACAAATGGTATGTATCAATAACATTTATTTGAATTTTGAAATTAATAAATTTATTTTTATTTTATTTTTTATCTTTTTATTTAAAACAAAATTTTTATATAGGAATATTTTTCAAATGATCCACATGCGGATAAAATTAAACAAGTGCATGGAGAAATTGAACAAGTTAGAGACGTTATGGTTCATAACATTGGTAATTACGGCTTTCGCTTTTCTTTCATAATGTGATTTATAATTGATTCACTAACAATTTATTATAGAACGTGTTTTGGAACGTGGAGAAAGAATTGAGCTCTTGGTTGACAAAACTGATACTCTAAACCAACGAGCATTCGCCTTTAAAAAGCGAAGTACTGCTTTGAAGGTTTGTGATTATTTATATACAAACATATATTTTTATAAAATTTTATGAAATGGCATTGAATATTGATGTGATTTTGTTCAAAATAGCGATCAATGTGGTGGAAAAATACAAAACTGATGATTCTTTTGGGATTCGTTATTATTGTAAGTAGAAAAGTTAAGAGTTGTAAACTTTTTTTATTCGAAATTAGAATATCATTAATGGAAAATGACAATTTTTTTCCTTTTAGTTGCTCATTTACTTTGTTATTAGTCTTGCTTGTGGATTTCCTAGTAAGTCTTCTTTTGGTTGCTAAATTGCTTTTTTTTATATTTCTTGGATATTTAAAGTTAAATTTTATTATAGCTTGGCAGTCTTGTCGCGGCTAAAATTAATGTAATGGCGACAATAAATACTCCCTTCCATATATTACATATACTACATTTTTTTATTTTTTTTTTTTTTAAAAAAAAAAAAAAATTAACTAATAATAATAATTAGCTTCAACTTTTTTCTTTTCTTTTCTTTTTTTTTTTTTTTTATTATTTATGCGATATTTTTCATCAGGTAGATTGAAACATTATTTTAAAAAAAGTAAAAAGAACTTTTTTAACAGAAATTATTGTTTCTTTGTGAAGTTATCTCTAGGGAAAAATTGGGAATATGTATAATAGGTTTATAATTAGAAAAGCAATTAGTTATAAATTTATATTTTTTTGGTTATCAGATACAACAAAGTGACATGAAATCTCAACTTCAATTAATATTGTAATTACCCTTGGATACCTCGCCTCGTTTGAACAAAACCATCATTCAATTGAGCCTGGTATCGATAAGCGGCTATAAGAATTGAAGGATTAACAATTTCCAAAGGTTCAATCACATTGGCTAATATATTAGGATGAATAAGACGGAAATCAATATATTTTAGAATAGATTTCAATATCGAAGAAATTGCACTCCTATGTTGTTTTAATAAGGCGTTATTTGAATCAATCGGATTCCATTCTTTACTCAAAGATTCCTGTGCTTTAAAATCTTCATTATTTGGTATAAGTAACCAAAAATTGAGAACATCATCCTTTGAAATTTGATTTACGGCCCACAATATACAATATTTAAATACGTCATATTCAGGAGTAACAAAATTCCCTTCCTTCATATTTAAAGTGTGATAAAGAAGAAATTCCAAAGCTTTTGAAGATAAATTTTGATATTCTATGTTATAAAGAGATTTTGACATTAAAAATCTACAAATTTCATCGATAAGTTGATTTTCATCAGATGAAGATGTGATAATAGAATTATCCGAGACTTCTGATAGAATTTTTGCTATTTGATTACTACTACCAACGTTATGACGATGTTTCATGTATGTTTTCATAAATTGAACAATTATTTCTTTCAAATTCGAAAGTGAGAAGACTGTAGCACCATTATACGCGTCTGATAAGATGTCAATTGTTAATGTTTCGTCAGACACATTTCCAGTATAAAGATATTCTAATACAACTTTGACAGCTGAAGAAGGTAATTCTGGTAGATCAATTTTGTTCGTTATATGAAAAGATGACGATTCTTTCGCTTTTTGTTGAGTTGAGGAGAATAATTTGTTAAAATATTCCGAACGGGCGGATAAAAGTAATTTACAAGCATTCAATTCTTCTCCATCTTTACATGTAATAATAATATCACTGTAAAGTGGATTATTTATCATATCTGTTAAATCGAGAGTTAATGATACTCCACGCGTATATGGTTTGGCTTCTTCTTTTATTTTTTTGGCGGTATGTTCATCAGCGTCGGTAGACTTGTTGATTTTATTAGTCTTTTTTGGAATTTCCTGAATTGTTTCAGGGACTCGAACTCTCTTACGTAATTTTTTTCTAACTTCTGCCATTATTTTTCCTCCCCTCGAGTGAGGTAACAAAATTCAAAACATTCATGGCGATCCGAGTATATGTCGGGATTGGATCGGTCTGTCACATGATCGATAATGATTGATTCTACAAAAATAACTGATATATTTTATAAGGGTCTAAACCAGAAAGGTTTTGTTACAGCAGTGATTCATTGTTATAATGTAATATAATTAAAGAATTTTTTTTATTTATCTTTTGTTCCGAACGCGAGGAAATCTAAAATAAATGCATAAAAGCATATAACAATAACGGATTATAATGTATCATTTATATTTACCATTTCTTTATGGATCAGCAAAGAAATTTTTAATTTCTATTTGTTTTTATATCAAACATGGGGAGGATTTAAATAGAAATACAGCAATTCATTGGTTCGGTTGTACCTTATTAAATTTATAACAAACTTCCGCCGCGCAGTGTATGAGGAATTTGCGGAGCGCAACTTTTGATTTTCGCAAATTTTGATCATAATCTGCGCATTGCACAATCTCAATTTTTTAAAAAATTTGCGCAAATTTCCCCCAATTATTGTTAATTTATCTCGATTGTATTTAAAGATAGATCAAAAAAAAGATAATCAAATTACTATCTAATCTTTTCTATCAAAATTTTGCACAAAAACATATTTGAAAAATAATTGCGCAATGCGCAAATCGGCTTGATTTTCCGCAATTTGCACGTGATTTTTTTTTGCGCATTTCATCTTAAGATCATCATTAACGTCCAAATAAGTAGTACAAGTAGGTAAACATCCGGAAAAATTACGTCAAATATAAATAGACCTAATTTCCTTTTTTTTTCTTTTTGAAATAGATAAAACGAGCGAATACACTGAAGAATCACCGCAAATAGAACCTATGTCCTCCGTACAAGATTCCTTTTCTTGGTATTGGATCATAATAATATTCTTATTATCAATTTTATACCTTTATATTGCTATAAAAGAATATCCGAAATGGAGAAAATTACGAGAGAATTACTTTACAAAAGTCAAAAAACATTCTTCCTCAGACGCTATAACCGATTCTGCAGAACGACAACAACAACAACAAAAAAATCCATTACTTTATATTCCATTTGTTCCTTTTGCAGCGATATACTTGTTCATAAGGTTAACCTGGGACTTGTTTAGATTATTTGTATTTTATTCATTAGATTCAATTGAAACGGGTTTAATCAAGTTCTGGCATCTTACAATATGGTGTATTAAAATGATACCAAAAATTTGTGTAGCGATACCACCATTATGGGATACATATATTCAAGGACCAATAATTGTAATATTAAATTGGATACATTCATACGTGTGGCCAATATTTAAATCCACATTGATTACAACGTGGGATATTGGAAAGATAATAGGTAAGGAAGGACAAAATTTTCTGATTCATTCATGGAATTTTTCCGTGAAATATTCGAAAATTGGATGGAATGAAATAATATGTCCATTATTGGTATTCATGTCATGGTTTATAACGAATTTTATCGTTGAACCGGGAAAATGGATCGTATCAAAAGCCATTTACTTGGGAAGGATAACATGGTATTGTGCTTGTGCCCTTGCTAAAGATTTAGCAAAAGATTTTAGAGATCTATTATGCTTTGGATGGAAAATTTCGGTGATCATATATGACAACGCATTAAAACCTACCAGTGAATTTATTCATTATTCAACTATCAAAATTTATGAAAAATACGAATATTATTTTCCTATACTTCAAAATTTTTTATATACTAGATTTGTATTAGCGGCCGCAAGTGATACGAGTTATGTAATATATATGATATGTGGGGATCCATTACTTCGTAGTTTTGCGGAATTCATTTATTCTATAATACAATCCCCTACCCTTTATAATTTCATCAAGAAACATCTTCAAATTCTTACACCAATATTGATGAATCGTTTGAAGCACTGTGGGTTGGAATTGGCGGAATTCTCATTCATCTCAACGATAGAAGCGTTGAGATCAACATATTATACTTACCATACTACTCTCTTACCAATAATCATTGGTATCCCTAAATTTTATAACGAGGCTAAACTCGTTTGTAACAAATTTTATAGAAATATTAAAGAAAAGGTGTTGAAAATTTTAGGATCTTTATGGATCATATTTGCTCCTTTATTACGCCCTATAATATTAGCTTTAAGTCTCTTTTATACCACAGTTATTTTAGTCATACTTTTAGCAACATTTAGGATGGGTAAATGGGCGGTATCAATGTCAATCATAGCGTTTAGCAAAGCGCTCGTCTTAGTTACAAAAGGGTTATCAATAATATATTCTAAACTAGAATCGATTTATAATGCTCTTTCACCTCATATCTCTTCAATACTACAGATGGTAAAGGGTGTGATGTATGAATTATTCATAGCGATTAATGACTTAATGGCAAAGTACTTTCCTTCATTTATAAATTCTTTCAAGTTATTTGCGTTAAGGCAGCTGCAATTATTCAAAGATTATTCTATAGTTACTTATGAGAAATATGAGCCCGTTGTTTTAGAATTGAAAGAGCGTGTTAGGGTGACTGCTGATGAAGCTGTTATTGGTATTGGTCAAGCTATGATAAATTGGGTTAAAAATGAAAGAGCATTAAAAGAGGGAATATCACTCAAAGAAGAATGATAGATGAAGTTGGGACAGAAAGAGAAAGGATAAGGATCAATGACAGGAGAAATAAAAGATCACAGGTATAGACATTGCTTTATTTATTAATCTGAAATTTTTTTGAACGAACTTTAACCGTATATATTGAACAATATAATTTGATATTTACTTTAAGTACTTTATTTCTTTTCACAAAATAAAAAAAAAGTAATGATATGATAATTCAATGATATTTTAAAAATACTAGTTGATTTTATTAAATCTTCAAAAAACTCATCGACTGTGCATTTGACGATCGATCACATTGAGGAATGCCAAACTTAATTGAAAAAATACAAGTGAAATACATCGTGTAGAACAATCCATGGCATAAAATCTTTTTATTAATACATGCCTAAGGTTGTGAGGCAAAACTCTTATAACCCTTAATTTTCAACGGTTCCGTCAAAACTATAGAATCCTGATCGAAAGTCAAAATCGAAACAAGAAACATCTATCTTTTTAAAATAACAAACACGGTTTCATTATAATTATTAAAATTAACACGTGGAAATAAATATCTTGCGCAACACAAATACATACGCGTTTCTTCTGCAATGAAAAAAAGTGTTTTAAAGGATGGATTTACTAATTTACCCCCGCGCTGTGATTGGCTGGTATAATTGAGATTAGTTAGAGTTAGGGTTAGGCGTTATGTTTTGTCACCGGAGTGACACTTGTGATGTTTCGATGGGTTAGGTTTTATTTAATCAATTAATCGGGTAAATTAGTGGATTCCTGAAGGATGACATTATTTTTCGGCATACAAAGTTCCAGCGTGAATCTTCAAAATTTACATCAACGCGTTATTAATGAACCCACGTTTTCTTACCATCGAATTTTTTCCTTTTTTTTTTAAAAAATGAAAGAACTTTGTAATAATTAATTCAAAATAAAATCATAAGAAAAATTAATTAGAAAATGCGGAAAGTAAATTTCAAATAATTTTCAAATAGCGCATCATTTCAATAAACAATATCGTTCGTCATAGCAAATAAACTAAAGTCATAGTTAATGTTAAATTTTTTCGGTCAATTCAAAAATTTTCATTACATCATTCCAAGAAACGCTATTCAATTTTATAATGAACATCTTAATAAAAAAAAAAAAGGTTGAAAATATCGTAATAAGTAGGGATGTTAAAATCCAGTCCGGTCCTAGTCCGGTCCCGAACCTCCCAGTCCTAAAGAAGACCCGGTCCATAGGACTTGAGTCCTAGGACTGGATTCTAGGACCAGATCCCGAGACTGCAGTCCTAGGACCACGGTCCTATAGAATTAGGACTTGCGGTCCCATAAAAATTAGGACTTGCGGTCTTAGGACTCGGTCCTATGGAAATTAGGACTTGCGGTCCTTGGACTGCGATAAAAGAAATAATCGTTCAAGAAAAACGAAGACGAATCGTTTGACTTGAAAGATAAAAAAATCGTTCAAGAAGAACGATGACGAATCATTCGACTTGAACGATTATTTTTCTATAGGACCGCAATTCTAGGAGCGCAAGTCCTAATTACTATAGGACCGCAATTCTAGGAGCGCAAGTCCTAATTACTATAGGACCGCAGTCCTATAGTTCAAGGACTTTGAACTGGACCGGACTTCGTGGGACAGTTTAGGACCTAGTCCCATGGGATTTTTTAACATCCCTAGTAATAAGTTTTGATTTCTAATTGATTTCTTGAATTCAAAATTTTTTTTGTAATGACATTCCATTTAACAATGTTTTACTATAAAAAATAAATTCATCCATTTTTAAAGGATTAACACTTACTATATAGTCAGCCTTAACTTAGTTCGATTTTCTATCTCTAATCGTCGAATTCAAGCGGCTTTTTCTTAAGCAGGCCATATGGAGAAATCAAAGAAAAAGTCTTTTTTCTTCCAAGAACAATAGACAATGGTTAGGAAATTCTTTCATCTTCATGTGACTACATTATTAAAACATTAAAAATATATAAATGCGGGAAAATAATGGTACCGGGAGGTGTACCTACTTCTTTTGTAAACAAAGAGTGATTATGCATTGGAAAATATTTATCGCATCATCACTGAACCTTTTTCCTTCTCGAGCTCTTTTTAAGAAATCTCTTTTGTAAATCGTTCGTTAACCCAAAAAAGAATTTATTTAGAATAATGAATAAATTGACTTCAAATATTCTATTGTATTATCGTTTGTCTTTTCGATTGACAATACAAATGATTTATGATGTATTGATCGGACCTAGATAAAGTTTGGAAACCTTACTTCTCTGATTTATTTATCTGAAGAATTATCTTGTAAATACCTAAATACCTTGTAAATAACAAAAATAAACTGTTTAAGTCACAAATAATTTTTTTCCTAGAATAATACATTAATTCATTTATACCGTATATATATTTATATCCGAATTAACTAATTGTTACCACTAATTTTTTTTTAAAAAAAATTTCCTATATTATAAAATGAAATACAATAAATCTTATAATAACGACAATACAATTATTATAAACAAAGGGATCTGGAACGAAATGATAAAAATGAATTAGTTTATCAAGAGTCAAACGTAACATGCGTTAATATAATGAACTTTCAGATATGCGGTTTATTTCCATATATTTTTTAAAAATAAATACGACATTGGTAAAGTTTTTTGAACATTTTTGTAAAATACACCAATTGTAATGAGTGAAATAAAAAGAGATATTTATAACACCTGAATGATTAAAAATTAAACGATCGAAAGTAAAAAAAAAATTTGGTGAATTAATTAATGTACAGTATAGTGAACGTCGAGTATAATAGGATTTTGCAATATTCATATATTCATCTAACGAATTATTCCACTTGCAATAAAAAAAGGAAATCATACATATATGTTCTCATACAATTAAGTTCGTGTGTCTTTTCGGCAACTTTTTATTTATTCAGTGATTTTTTAATTAATTTGTTGCAACATTTTGTCAAGAAAAAATCATTAGCAATGCAGTTGTATTAATCTGAAATACAAAATAAAATAAAATTTCATTGATGGCAGCAAATGAAACTTATATTCTGATGTTATGCACTCTCTTCGTCTCTATATTCCTCATCTACAAATCCTCTGTATAAAAAAGTATGTGACATATAATTCTCAAGATTATCTCTACAGATTATGATCAAGTTGGGGCATGCTGCAAGTGCTTTCTCACGATCAATCTTACTAATATCACGATTAGTGAAAAGGATAAATCCTATCGATTCGAAAATTCTAGCATTATTGAATTTCTCCATTGCATTATTATACCATCTGATCACCTCTGATGAAAATATTTTGCCCTTCGTTTTTGGCGCGAAGTGCTTTGTTTGCTTTAATAATCTGATATATTTGGATCCTGACCTGCGGCTGGAATGAGAATCAATCGCAGGATTTCCAGTATGGCAAAGAAAGACCACGGACGACAGAATATAATGGTTGTACGAATGTATTCCTGTCCAATCCACCGTCCCAGTTCTTGGAACGCATTGAACAGCTTCTTGTTCAACTGACATTTGTTCACATGGCTCAATTTTCCATTTCAAAACATTTGCATTCGCGTATGCATGAGGAAATTGCTCTTTAATTGTAGTACCGCTTCCAGCCCTTAAAGTCTCCAAATACGCTTCCAATCTCTCAAAATCCTGCCAGGTCCACCTTTGACAAGGAAATGTAAGGAGATCTAAAGGTAATAATGCAACTTCGTTATTTAATTTCCATAAAAGGATATACGGCATTGTTATAACAAATTGATCGTTTGACAACGGACGATAATGAAAAATTCCATGGCGATTAAGGTCAATATAAGTTACTTCAGTTTCTGGAAGTTGAGTACCATCATAAATTGACGTTCCAGTAATGATGCATCTTATAAGCTCCTTTAGAGCTGATTTCGGAAGAGTTGTTATATTCTGTTGTCCTATAAATGAAGATGTTCATTAGACATTGAAAAGCTTTAATAGCAAAGTAAAAGAGCACTACCTCGTGGAGTAACAATGCTATAACACTCCGAAACTCTATTGACCATCTGCGATCCTAAACTATCAACATCTCGTTCTTCCAAAGGTTTCGTAAAATCGTTCATACGTCGCAAATCAATGAGTAATCGAGCAACTCCACCAATATCGGATATCAAAATACGAAGTTTGAAAGGAGATTGCTCCAAGACTTCCTTTGAAATTCCCAACACACGGATAGAAGCATCGAATGATAATGGTGGTGTTGACAGAACTTTTACAGAATGCCGACTTTCAATAATTGTCTTTTTAACATCTCCACCAAAGGTACCAGATAAAATAGGAACAAGAACAACATCCTGCTCAGCAGCAATACTTGTTCCAATAGACGAATGGTTATAATTACCAAGTTGCTTAATAACATTGAGCCGGGGATTAGATAATTGCTCCATTTCGGTTTGGTAGTCATCTTTCCAGACCACAACGCATAACGTTCCCTCTATGCACTTCCATTTTCGGTAATGATTGACAATCAAAGTAAGCACCTCAGAAACATCGTCAAAAGCTTTTAATGACTCTTCGCCATAGTTGCACGATATCGTTTTAATAAATGCAGATAGTTTTAATTTTCTTCTGCCAAAGTATACAGTAGCTAGAGATAATCCGAGCCATTGATCATCTTTGCACACATTTTGGTCAAATGAGTGAAATTCATTATTCAAATCCAGGACAAGAACATTTTTATACTCTTTGATCATTTTCATACAAAATTGAGTTACCAACTCGGTTTTCCCAATTCCACACCCACCAAAACATAAACCAAAGTAAGTATCCTGAGATTGATTCGACATTCGTCCTTCATGGTTTTTAATGAAAACTTCAAACGCAGCATTCAATCCATCATCACGATTCACAAACTCTGTTATTGTACTTTTTTTTTTGACTAAGTTAACTTCGTCTGGAATGAAATCTTGTAATATCTGACTCAGTTCTATCTTGCGCTTTTTACCTGAATTGAAAAGGAAGAGGAAAGCATTGACTAGTTAGTATAGAAAACAGCATAATATATAGTTTCTTTCTGGGAACGCATGTGATTGTATACAAATTCGAAAATATTTTTTTATGCAATCAGAGATAAGCTGGAGCAATAGGACAAATCTGGAATACCAAAATGTCCGCACAGAAAGGAAAGCAGCATAAGATTAAGATATGACATAATGCAACGAGAATGAAGCTAAAAGTTAAGCTTAATCCTATACATTGAATTGACTAATTTTATTGTAACATTCACCAGTAGCGGTTTGTTCTATGATAAATGTGAAGGTGTATATGATACAGGAAGAAAAGCACAAGATTTAGTAAATATTCGATATATTAGCAGAAAACGAAAAAAATGGTTTGTCTACCTCCTTTAATTTGACTAATTAGCATTTCAATACGTTTTGATGGTCCACCTGGTATTCCCCATCTTTCAAAGTCTGTCGTGGTAAAATCAAGGAAGGTCGAGCCATCGACTTCTTGACTCACGGTGATAGTATCTATGTGATTATCAATGTTTAGTATACTTTTCAAAAATCCATTAAGTTGTTTGACACTCCATCCTTTCACTTCCTCGACTGTCGGAAGATTAGGTATAGGAACACCAGTGGAAGAAACTACAACGTTAGACGACATAGTTTTTTGCGTGAGTAGATGAATTGGAAAAAATTATACGATAAGATTTTGCAATATACAGTGATCTTAAAATTGATACTGATTTCCGACTAATCAATGACGTAACAAGGATCAATATTGATTTGATTTTTAATAAAAAATGTTTTCCCCACTTCCCTTTTTTCGTGAAAACTTTCCTTTTCACATATTTTTTTCAATAAATAACAAGCTTTATTTTATTGTACTGTATATAATAGATCAAGTAAATCGGAAGAAGATTTCACATTTCATGATGCTCGTGAAATTAGCCATATATCACACGAGGTGTCCCGTTGTCCCGTTGTCCCGCTCAATAATTGAGTCGATGCTGATTGGCCTTTGAAATTACACGAAAGTCTAGATAAAGCAAAATACTTAATTAGTCCGGAGCGTACAGCTCAATAATTGAGTCGATGCTGATTAGCTTTTGTAATTATCTCGGATTTAATAACAGTTTCCATCTCCTAGTAATATACATATCAATTTTAATAAAAATACAGTATATGCGCCGAACATCATAGGAGAACTTTTGTGTAATTAGCTGCGAATTTTGTAAATTTTTATACACATCACTGATAAATACCGTGATTAATATTGAATTTAAATTAGCTATATTTTTATAAAAATGAACTATGTAAATTTTATTCAAAGAATTAAACTGCATATTAAATGAAAAATCATACTAATCCAAGGTTGCCATAAGTTTTATAATAAGTATATTCGCAAGCTAAACCTATAATCAGATTTATAGAAATAGATAAAGAATAGAATATTTAGTTGCATCACAATAATAAAATGGATTTTTTTTGTATATAATACTAAAACCTAAGGAAAATAACATAATTATTCTTTTAGCATCTTTATTATAGCTAGTATAATATTGTTATAATTAGATTTCATTTTCTCTTTTCTTTTTAAAGATAAATTTGTGATAACAGCCTGTGATAGAATATTAATAATAATTTATTATTAAACAAGCATATATAAATATCTTAAAAAATATTGCATAAAATAAGTACTGTTTTTTATTAAAATTGTAATATCTCATACTGAATATTCATATACTGCACATGATAAGTATACAAAAATTTCCCTAAAATCATTGTTATATAAATATAATTGGTTGATTTAAATCCATATTTAAATAATCTGTTACATTTGTATATTTTTATATAAAAAACTATAAAAATCTCTACAGTTATATCTGAAAATTTTGAAAGCTTAACCTTAATAATTTCTAGGATAGATGATTATTTATTCTTAATAAAATATCATTAATAATGCTTTAATATAGTTTTGTATTAAAATCTAAGAAATATTATTTAAATAAAAAATATAATTCTAAAGTATTAAAATTATTAAATTAATAAAAATAATATAAATATCTAAGATCAGAGAAATTATATTATTAAAAATATCTTTAAATGCAAGATATTTGGTATTTTTATAAAGAATTCAAATTTTACTTTAATTATTGTAGAATTTTCTACCAAACATTATGCAAAATCTTTAAAGTAGATTACGTTATAATTTAAATTTTAGTATAAAAGACTTTTATTTTTCAATTATATCTTTATATATAGCTGATAATATTAAAAAAATACTAATTCTTAGCTGAATATAATAAAATTAGTAATATTTAAAGAATTATTATAAAGCAAATAATAAAAGATAATGTCTTAAGATAAATTTAATATAACCAATTAGCAATATTAGAAATAACTTGTTCTTTTTGAATATATTATTTTATAGATAAAATATTTGTAATAACATCAATTGCTTTAATATATGTATTTAAAAATAAAGGTTATTTTTTATAAATCTATAAAAATAACATCTTTTATATTATAAATAATATATTTTCTTTTAACCTAATATTATAATTATATGTCATTAACTCTTTTAATTTTATATTATTATCAATTATACAAAATTCCTAAATATAAATAATATAAAAATCTATAAAGTATTATGAATTTATTTTTTTAAATTAATTTAATTAATAAAATATCAAACAAAAATGAAATTATATATATATATTTTTAAATTGCATTCTATAAAGCAATAAGATTTATTAAGATTATTAATAAATATATAATATTAGAATAATAGTTGTATTTGATATTTGTTTAATATAAATATTATGATAATTATCAATATTCAATACCATTATTTTATTTATATATTTAGGTAATATAGAATCAATAATCTTAATATAATCTTCAGATACAATAATTTAATATTTTATAATTATACAAGATATCATAATTATACTTAAATTTAAAAAGTTTATTTATAGAAATATTAAAGTACCTATTAAGTTTAAATACATTATTGATAAACTTATTTCAATTCAATAAAGAAAATAATATATAAATAAAAGCTGTTTTTTTACTTGTATTTATAAATCTTTACTTTTGAAAATAAATTAGATGAAAGATATAATTTATTAAAATAATATTTTAACCTATTATTTTTTGCTTCTATAATTTTTTGAAATTCATCAAATAAACATAATATTGAGTTCTTTTCTTTATTTTTATAAGTATTGTAATCAGATTGAATTGACAAACATGATGTAGTATATTACAGATCTAAATATTAAACATATCAAACATATTTGACATATAAGATATATTTGATATATTTGATATAATTGATATATTGGATAAATAAGATATATTAGATATATTTGATTCATTAGACATATTTGACTTATTTGTTATATCCTTTTATGTACTAAATTTAATATAAATAGAGAACAATAAAATTACGTAAACTTCAGTTTGCTTCTAATTCACTTTTAGTTTTTCTTTTAGTTTAATTTTTAGATACATCTTTTAGAGACATCTGACCTAACTCTTATGCTTAGTACCTTTAGTCTTTTATTTTCTTTTATTTTCTTATTTCTTTTCTTATTTCATATTTCTTATTATTAATAAATATATTGTTATAACCCTAAATTAATTGAGTTGTCTTACTTTTAGTATTGTTAAATATACAATAACATGTAAATTATAAAGCTTATGTTAAAACTATATTAAATTACTATGTAAATTTTAAAAGATTACTACTTGAACATTCTATCTAATAATCATAATTCAACAGAATTACACATTAACAATATATAAGATAGTTATTATATTTTTATTATTTCAAAAAAATTAAATTCAGAAATTTTATTAAACTTTATATTAATTATATTTTATTAAACATACCATTAAAATTTAATTGAACTATTTATAATAATTTTATTATAATAATTTAAAATTTTTTTAAATATAATTTGATAAAGTATTATTAATTCAATTTTTATTAAAAAAATCTTCATTTATCTTTTTTTAATAAGCTAATTTTTCTTGGTATATAATGATTACATATGGTTAAATAATGATATATTTATTTTTTAAATAAAGTACTTTAAAGTTTTTTATTATTTCTTAATTAGTTTACATAGTGAGTTTTAATGATTGTTTAAACTAAAAATAAAATTAAGATTGATAAATAAAACTTGGTATTTGCAAGTCATCTAAATGATAAAAAGTAAAATTATATTAAAATTTTATTAAAAAATCTGTGTTTAAGTAAAAAATAAAAGCCAGTAAATTTTGTATTTTAATTAGATATTATATGGCAAATTACATATAACAGTATATATTATTTTAATATTATAAAATTTTTTTTGTTTTGTTTCTTTTGTATAAAAAGTATTACTATATAATTAAAATTAATCAAAATTTAATATTAATCCAAAATAAAAATCATTTACTTCATTTCAAAAAAGTTAGCCAAATCTTTTTAAAAAATTCTTTAACGTCTACCATATTTAACTATTATATATATCAGTTATAATATTATTAAATACTGATAATTTATCTATTATTTCAAGTTAATTTTAAAATTAGACTGATAATATCTAAAATAAGTTATTGTATTTCAGAAAAAAAAATTAAATTAAATTAAATTACTATTTAATTTATACACTAAGTTTTTAGATAATAATGTATTATAAAAGTATAATTTGTTGAATTAATAAACTAAAAAATTTTATAATCAACATTTTATTATAATTAATATATTATCTTATCAAAAATTTATCATTTTCTAATTTTGATATAGTTTATGATATTTAGAATAAAAATTTAAATGTTGAAATTAATCTTTTAATCTAAATATTTTTTTTATAAATTTTATTAAAGATTCAATTACAAACTCTATAATAATATAATCTAAATAAAATCTACAAAAATGAGTTATTATCAATTGATTCTTAGAGAATTTTGAAATAGCTTATAATCTAATAGTATATTCTTCAAATATTTTAAAATCATTATTATTTTTAAATTTATTATTATCATTAGATTTATTTATAATATTTATCTTCTTTAATAATAAATTTTAAAGACTTTAAAAGTTGACTAGTTTCTATTTTAGGATTATTTTATGAATTTATATCAGAATTTAAATGATTTGTATATTTTCTTATAAAACTCTAAGGTAATAAATAAATCTTTTAATATTTATCATTAGATTTATATTTTTACAATTATTCTAGTTGAAGTTAATATTGATGATAATTTTATTTTACCTTAAATTTTAAATTAATAAAATGTATCTAAATTAAAATATTATGAATCTTAATATTTAACTTTAATATTCTGAGATATTAATGATCTATAAGTAGAGATAATTTCTTTATTAATAAATTAGCAATTGATATATATATTTTTTTTATGAAAAATTATATTAAATATTTGATTCAAATATATAGAAATCAATCTTTTTTAGCTTATTTAAGAAAATTAAGAGAAAAATAAAGTTCAAAATGGAATTATTTATAAAGATAATGTTATAAATATTTTTAAGATAGTAGAAATATGCTGTGACTTATCTTATGAGATAGATATATATAAAAATTATTATTCTTGAAATATAACTTAGGTCTTAGCTACTTATTATTAATTGTAATCTATTTTATATACACCTATTCAGAGGTTATTATAAACTTTATTTATCAGAATTGATTCTAACTAAACCTTTAAAACATCAGAATTAAAATAAAAGGATCAATTTAACTATAAGAATTATCATTTTTTACTATAATTATATTATATTAGGATTATTATAATTTTATTTATTATCAGAAAGATCTAGGGTTAAGATTGCTGTGTAAAACCTAAAGGTTTTACAAGTTGTCTAAATAATAAAAGGTAAAATTTAGCAAAATTATATTAAATATTATTAAAAAATCTGCAAAATTCTAGAAAAGGTAAAATTATATCAAAGCTTATAAAATGTAAAACTATAGTTGTAACTGGTTATACTGAACCTATTTGTACTGAAAACTCATTATATTAAACCAAAATCTTCAGAACAAATTTTTATAATTAATTACACTGGATATAATGAACTTTTATAAAGAAATTTCAAAAAAAGGAAATTTATGTTACATGAATTTTAATTTTGGCTGGCGCTACATATTTGATCCGAATTATTAATACTATATATAACGAACTCACTCTATACCGACTGGAACGTTAAAACCTTAACTAAAATTTAGACGATTTGCAAACTTACACGTGACATACATAAGAATATGTTACACATGAAGAATATGGCATTTAACATTTAAGTCCCAAGCTTAGGATCAGAACAGTGTGTGCATTTAAAGAGGTTATGCATTCGAGAGGATGCATTTAGAAAGGCTGACTGTATAGTTGGTTTTATAACCTTTAAAGACAAAATATTAATAAAAAATTTTTTCCTTATCAAAAACCTTTAAGATTTACGCGGATTCCCGTTAAAGATTTTTAAAATTTACGTTAATTTTTGATTCGGCCAATCAGAAACCTTTTCTATCAACCAATAAAAGAGAAAAACATGCTACTGTAACATCTCGTTAAAAATGGCTCACGCTAAATTGGATTTTGATGATAATGTGGCTTCTTCATTAATATTAAAAGACTTTGCACAAAATGAACAAGAAGAGCTTGCGGAAGAAGTATTTTTTGAGGAACTTTCAACACAATTAGCAGAAAATCCAAAGGCAATGGCTGCTTTAACAGAACAATATATGAAAAGTGTCAATTCTGATTCACCTGATCTTGAAAGCGTACAATTAATTCCAGAGCCCGGATTTGTAGTAAAATCACGTATATCGGCATCAAACAACAAACAATATAAAATAGGCACAAAATTTTTTATTAACATTTGTTACTCAAGTAAAGTACCTCGTCCGCCACCAGTTTCTAGTGAAAATGAAATACGAAAAGCAATGAATGGAGATAAAGATTCAATATATTATGTTCCAACCGTTATTAGTAATTTACGAGAAGATGTAGATAAAGGTATTTTCTTTATAAGAAAATGAATTCTTATTATTCTTATTACAGCATTTTAACTGATTTGATGTATCAAAATATAGAAAAGAATCCGTGTTATGATTGTGATGCTATAATTCATCCACAGCCGTATAAAAGAACTGAAGAAGATTCTGATTTTAAATTATATATAAGTGAATTGGCAGTGGAAATGATTGAGGAGCAATTTAGTCTAGAAATGAGTCGCAGTACGTTTCAATTTCCACATTTTTCGTCTTTTTGATATGTTTATTAGCAGTAATCTGGAGGAATTAATCTATGTATGTAATTCAGAATATGCATATCCAAAAATGAATTACAAGGGCGATAGAAAAGTGAGACCAGTTATGCTTCCGAAAGAAAAGAAGTCTTTAATAACTGAAATTCCCACGAAGCCTAACAAGCAAGTAATAGTTGAAGGTGATGAAAAACAAGCTAAAAATAGTAAAGCTCCAATTCAACCTAAATATACAATTACAGAAGAACTTAAAGATAATAAGTCATATTTGATCATTTCTATTGAAACACCTTCTATGGTAAGTGATTATGCCAAATTAATAACAGAAAGTTATGAACATTTTTTTTTTTTTTAATAAAAAATTTCTTAATTATATAGCAATCGGCTAAGGACAGCGCATTAGATTTAGAACCTAAGCATTTAACTTTTAACTCACCAAATATGTATGATTTGGATATTCCTTTACCTTCAATTGTGAATATCATATCTGCGAAAGCAAGATTTATAAAGCCCAAGAAAAGATTGGTTATCAAATTAGAGAAAGTTGTTTCATGATAGTAAATTATAAATAAAATTAATTTTAATCTATATTTTTTTGAAAATGCCGGTGCATTTTTCGATCTACCGGCAATTTTCGCCATTAAAGATAATCCGTTAAAGCGCTTTTTTTTTATTTTGTTTTACACACATACTCCACTTTTAAAGCATTTTGTACTTTTGCCATATGACAGAAACTTCTAAATCTCCACCATACTCTCTTTTTGATGTAGTTGATAAATGTGACACTTATCCTTATCCTGGTAGCACTTATGATTCAAGTTCTGAGCCGTCAAATAACAATATTCCGTTTCTCCTAGATAATGATATCAAAGTAGGCCTTCTTCTCCCTTCAACTGTAAAAGTATTAATAGAATATAATAATCACTTCAAAAAACCAAAACCATTTATTATAGAGAATAAATTTGTCAAATTTGCTTCACATTTAAATACATTCGAATTAAGAACAGAAGTTGTTAAACAACTCTTTGATAAATGGAGGGAGGAGAAGACCTTTCCAGCTCTGTCAGGTAATTTGAAATTAAACATGCATGGACCACCGAAATTTATTTCATATCCTCTTTAATGAATGAATAATTTAGGTTGGCGTGACGAGTTATATCCTATATACGGAGATCCAAATAATCCATCAGGTGTTGCATTTGTCATGGAACGTTGTGCGACTCCGTTATTTGGGGTGTTGACCTTTGGAGTTCATTTGAATGGATTCATTAGGACTGAACAAGGTGAACTAAAAATGTGGATAGCAAAACGCGCAAAGACGAAACCCACTTGGCCCGGTTGGTTAGATAATACCGTAGCAGGTGGAATTCCATATACGTTAAGTGTGACAGAATCAGCCATTAAAGAATCAATGGAAGAAGCGAGTTTACCTGCAGAGGTCGCAGAGAAAGCTCTTCCTACGGGTGCGATTTCTTATTTTATAGAAACACAAAATGGATTACAACCTGAAGTTCAGTAAGTTTTTTAATAATAAATAAGGATAATTATAAATTATTTTGTGGATATTCTTTTTTTTCATTTATGTTTGGGATAGGTATGTTTATGATCTTGAACTCCCTCTTGATGTGGAACCAAAGCCCTTAGATGGCGAAGTCGAATGCTTTTATTTATGGGATATGGATGAGGTAATCTTTTATTTTCTTTTTTTCTTTTAATTTTTTTTTTTAAAAACAATAAATACATCTTTAATATCTAATCATGAACTTTGGTTTGGTTTTCAGCTTATTAAACATATTAAAGCGGGTGAATTCAAACCCAATTGCGCGTTAGGTATTTTATTTTATTTTATTCTGCTATCTTTAATTTACGTCTACGTCAACTCTTTTTTTTTTTAAAAAAACTCATAGTTGTGATCGATTTTCTGATTCGACATTCGATTGTTAATCCGGACAATGAACCAAATTATATGGGTATTTTAAGTAGAATTCATAGGCGCCTAAATCTCCCAGGACCTTCTTTAATGATTATTTAATGTGTATTCAGCAAATCAGCAAATTAAAAAAATTTATTAGATCATTTGATCATCTGAAATAAATGTTAAGTCACGTGATAGTATGATCTTCAATTGAGTTATTCTACGTAAATTTTTTTTTTCGTATCACATCTTAAAAGATGAGTGACAAACCAAATTCCGACATTCACCAAAAGTTTAAAGAAAAGGGAACTTCGAAATTTTTAGAACCTTGTAAAGAAGAAAGTATAAATTCAATGAAATGTTTGGATAAATACAATTACGATAAAGGAAAATGTAAAGATTTATTCGTCTTGTATCGTGAATGTAAAAAAAAATGGGTAATTATTTTTATCTCTTTTTATATAATATATTTATTTATTATTAATATACGTTATTTATATAATTTTCCTTCATAGCTGGAAGAACGTCGAGAATTGCGAAGAAAAGGATCATTATAGAGTTTATCAAAAAGTATTAAGAAATATTCTTAACAAAATTTCAATGAATTTTTATTTATAAAAGATTTATAACAACAAAATGCTATTTATTATAAATACGAATATAAATAATAATATTTTCAAAATTTATTATTATGCTTTGGAATAAAGAAATGATTATACTCTATCGTAAAAATGTTGTTAACAACCTTCATGCTTCAGTCCAAATGTGGTTCTGTGGATAATTGGTTAATGTATAATGAATTGCTTCTTGTTGATAAATCTTTTAAATACCTGTAAAGTTTATTCATCGTAGTATCTACGCCCTTTATCAATTCTGTCCCGACGATATTCTTTGCTATTTCTTCTACGTCCATAATCTTCATGTTCCCGTTCTTGGTAATCTTTTTCATCCCGTCGATCTTTATGTTTTTCCCTACGATGATTACGAGGATATGGTTCGTGTCTAGCATGTGGATCTCGACGATAATCTCCTCGATGTGGTTGTACGTCCCGGAAAGTAATCGCTCGCAATTGCTGAATTCAGACTTACAATGAGATTGACAAAGAACAAAATTATCCAAAACCAAAGAATATTATTGAATCCTTACCTTCCATTCATGCAGAGTTTCACGAATCTGCTTATAACCTGTATGCTGCTTTCCTTGCAAATGAGCATCCATACGATTGGATGTGTCATTCGTAACCAAAAAAGCTCCACATACTTCACAAACTAACATCCTTCTCTCTTGTTTAAATAATGGATTTGAATCATCGCTCTATTTTATTTAAATCAGAAAGGAGGGACCGGAGAATTGGTTTTCATGGAATTGATTTGAAATGAAAAAGGTTAGTGAATAGGGGGAAAACAAAAATACCGATTTTATATGTCTCTCCTGGATATAACTTTCACTGTGAAATCATAGTAGAAGCTAATCGGAAATAGCTTCCAGATCAAAAAAAGTAAAATATTGTTTGCGTATTACTCCAGTGAAGGTGAAAAAAGCTGATGTGGAAAAGTTAGCTTTTTTGGCATTCTCATAAGGATGTCATTTCATAAACCACATGCTATACGATAGAGTTACCTCAAGATAATCAAGTCTCTTTGTTCCATGTAAGATTTCTCATTCCTCGTTTTGTCCTGTAGAATATGCTGATATCAACTCATTATACTCACGTTTTTTAAAAAATCCAAATCTTTTTGAAGTGATTCTACGTCTTTGGTTAAAATCTGAGCTTCTTGTACGCGTCCTTCTTCCCCTGCTTCCTCAATCTTGATAAAATCAATAGTTTAGTATCAATGTGATTTATAATGCTCGAATCGTTCCCTTTGAATAATTATGTTATTACCTTCACCAATAAATCTTTGATCTTTTCGTCTAATATGATCATTTTTTCTTCTTTTTCATCTTTGTTTGGATTCAAGAGCTAATTTCATATGGTATAATCATTTCAATAAGAAAATAAATCAAATGGTGAAAGGATGAAAACATATAATTAGAACGTACTGTATCGTCAGGACGAACGTTTAATCGATCATTTCCTTTCCGAATTTTTTTGTCCAAGTCATTACACAATGATTGCAAATAATCGTAAAATTTAATTTCATAATCATATTTTTCACGATCTAATGCTTCTTGATACCTAAGGAAGTACCGAAATGATGAGAAACCCTATAAATGGTCGAAATGAACTTTACAAAATATAGACACGTACTGTTTTCTTAACTTTTCGTCGTGAAGTTTTGTACAGGGTCCTATATTTAGTTATAAAGTAAAACAGATAAAAGTTGAATCTCAAAATGAAACTCTGTTCTCAAAAAGAAAGAATACCATACCAAGGTCAGACTTTGTGTTGGTGAATAGAGAATTGGGACAAAATTTGACTAAAAAGTGCTTGCAGACAGCATCATCCCAGAAGTTATGTTTATTAGATGTCTCAAAAGGAGCCATCAACTCCTCAAGTAATTGACGTTGATAATCCATGAATAGTGACCTTTCCTAATTTCGAGAGGTTTTTAGCATAAGAACGTCCACAATTTAACGAGCTATTTGTTTATATTTCCCCGTGATTTTATAAACTGCGGAATTTCATGCATGAGATTATATAATTCTAAAAATTGATCCCAAATTTTTATTCATCTACTTTCGATTTATTTATTTTTTTTTTTTTTACGTTTATTTCGAGTTTTAAATTCGACAAGTATCTTAAGATGTCATTTCGAAGCATGGCCACTGGAGCTGAATGCTCCGTAGGTTCTAACCCACTCTCTCAAATAATGAAACAAATCACCGATGAACGTTCGTTGCAAAAGGTTCGAGAGATTTTATTTCATTTAATATATTTTTTTTACGAATTCGTTAATTAGAATCTAACTTAAATTGCGAATTAGGACACATTCGTACCAAGCACAGAAAGAGTTGGTCCCAGTTCGGTAAGTTTTAGACAATTTTCTTCGTCATATTATGTATGTTGCTTATTTGATTTGATTTGTTTATTGTTAAATATAGTTTCGCACAGCTAGACCTGATGTTAGTTCTCAAGAAAATAAGGTACGTCATAAAATTTTTTTGTTGATTTATTAGAAACATAGTTGAATAATTGAAATTAAAATATTCTCGTATTTCGCGAAATTCTTTTTTTTTAAAAAAAAAAAGTTCACCGAAGATTTTTTTAATCAGCAAGAACACGAACATTTACGTTTACAGGGTCATATACCAACAAGTATTCCCGGTTTTGTAACATCAGAACAAGGTACTTTGACAAAAAAATTTCTTCTTAGTGTTATTCAATTCACTTCGGAACTAATTTTTGGCAAATTCTTAGAATGGGCAACGGAATTCAATAATCGATCGGATCATTCACAATTATGGAAACTTGGGCCTGCTGAAGAAACCGAGATGGAAGAAGCATTTAAAAGGATGAATGTTCATAGTACAGTATTAATAATTTTTGCTGAAGGACGTTATTCAATATGGCTTGAATATTCATTAATTTATCATCGTACATTACTTTCTTAGCGAAGTGGAATCATGAATTTCTACACGGGCAAGACTTTTCAGTTAATCAAGTTACTGAAATTCCACCAGAATTTGAGGAGGTATTTCAAAAGAATTTTGATTGGGCAAGTGAATATGTATTAAAACAAGATAAAGGAAAAGGCAAGGAAAAAATAGTAGAATTAGATCATCTTTCTTGGGAAGAACAATTCGCTGCTGCACAACGTGAGGCAGAAGGTGAAAATATAGATGACGAATTAATTAAGGAATTCGAAAATGTTTGGTCGAAATCAAATATTCGAGGACAATTAGACGATGATGAATATATAGACCCTAAAAATTGGGAAAGCAATTTAATGAATCGGTTTGCAAACCTTGGTGAATACACATTTGAACATAATAATCCTTATATAGAGCACGAAAATCCTTTTCAAGAAGGATTAAGATTAACGGAAGAAGGTGGTTCGTTATCTGAAGCTGCTTTGGCATTCGAAGCTGCAGTTCAAAAAGATGGAAACAAATCAGATGCATGGATGTGGCTGGGTAATACACAGGCTCAAAACGAAAAAGAGGAAGCAGCTATTAGGGCATTACAGAAAGCTGTGGAGGTTGATGGCAATAATCTAACCGCCTTAATGGTAAGTTGTAATTTCAGTATTATTTGGTTATTAATTGATAATTTGCTACATACAACGTTTTCTCTCCTTTTTTAAAGAGTCTCGCAGTAAGCTACACAAATGAAGGTTATGATAATCAAGCATATCTTACTCTTGAACGTTGGATAACCGCAAAATATCCCGATATTGCGGTATCTAATGCACCAATGCATGGAATGAATATACATTCACGTGTAACTGACCTTTTTTTGCAAGCAGCTCGTAGCGCTCCAGAAGGTCAGGAGATGGATTCAGATGTACAAGTTGGATTAGGAGTCTTATTTTATGGCAGCTGTGATTATGAAAAGGCAGTGGATTGTTTTGTTGCAGCTTTAAATACAAGGAAGGAAGTAAGTAATTTACAGCTTTTTGAGTTTTTTGTTAAATTTAAGAATTAAACCGAATGATATGATTTGTAGGATTATCTTTTATGGAATCGTTTAGGAGCCACTTTGGCGAATTCAGGACGTCCTGAAGATGCGATTGAGGCTTATCATAAAGCCTTAGATTTCAAACCAACGTTTGTACGTGCAAGATATAATTTAGGCGTTAGTTGTTTAAATATAGGGTGTTATAGTGAAGCAGCTGAACATTTACTTGGTGCATTGAGTATGCATCAAACTGGTTTGAATAGTGATGGAGGAGTTAATACTAGTAATAGTCTTCGTGAAACGCTCCATAGGACATTTTTGATGATGGTATTTATTTAAAATAACAATGATCAAAATTTTGTTATTATTCTTGTTAACTCGACTTGCTGATTTATCGTTTAATATTTTTTAGGAACGACAAGATTTGGCAGAAAAAATACTTTCTGGAGCTGATGTAGATCAATTCCGTGAAGAGTTTGAATTTTAATAAGAATTTTAAATGTTATAGAATGTATTTTTTTTTTTTTTGGTAATCTATAATTTGAAATTTTATTTGTAAAAATGTGTAAAACAAAATTATATTATGATTCATCATTAAATTAAATTATTAATTATAAATGACGTGTTAAATATATAGGTTACTTTACCAATCAAATACCTCCATATTTATTTGTTTCTCTTTCTTTTTTATAAAAAGTGTAAAATTTTTTATTAAAAACTTATTATTTCTCATTATTATATTTTTTTATATCATAATTATAAGCATATTAATAAATTTTTTGTTTTATATAAAGTAACTAATTTGATTAGTTTATTATATACACTCAAATTCAATAATTTTTATTTTCTTAAAATTTAAATATTAAAGAAAAGTATTATATAAATTTATTAATTGATAAATTTATATAAATTAATAAATTTTTTTTACAAATTAATTTATTTTTAAGAATTTTTTGCTAACTTGCTTTCCAGATGTAAATTAGTTATATTTTATTTTTAAATATATAAGTTTGATTATAAAAACCATTATTTTATTAATTGTTTATTATCTTTTACATGATTAACAATCAAAAATATTAAATTAATATCAAAATAAGTATTTTTTAATTCTAGATTTTAATTCTAAAAGTTTCAATAAATTTATTAGTTTTAAAAAAATTTTTATTTTATTGCATTATATTTTACTTTTTAATGATAATATATCAATTAAAATAAATAATAAACTTTTAGAAATGCAGAATTATTATTTTTAGATTTAAGAAGATTGGATTTCAACATTACAGTTTTATAAAAATTATCAATCTCTAAATTTATTTTGTTTAAAAATTATTTATAAAATTTATTATAATTTTTTAATAAAACTTACTTATTATAAATAAGCAATTAGATTTTTATATAACTATAAATTTTTAATTATTCAAAATTATTTAGTATCATTTAATATTTTTATAAATAATATATAATAAATAATTATTTAAATAATTATTTTATATATTAAATATAATTATCTAATATTAACTTAATTAAATTATTAATATTTAATTAAAATTAAATAAAAATATTTATTATATTTTAATAATATAATTTATATTATATAAAAGTAATAAATTATATAAGTTAAAATCAATATTACATATTACATATTTCAAATTATATAAATTATTCATTAATTTAAAAATTTGATATATTTTATATTTAAAAAAAAAAAATACATATATAATTTTTTTTATTAAAATTAATATAAAATAATTTTTTTCAAATATTTTTAATCATAAAAAAATGTATTATTTAATTAAAAACTAATATAATAATATTATTAAGTTTTATTAATAAATAATTATATTAAAAATTTAAATCATTAATAAAATCAGTTTTAAAACACATTTTATTTTATAATCAATTTATCTTTATAATTATAAGCAAGTTTATTAATTATAAAATAATAAGAAATATTTAATAAATCATAAATATAATATTTTTAAATTTTATTTAAAAAATTATATTATTAACTTTTAAAAAAATTAATTTTTTATAAATTAAATTTATAAAATATGAAATTTCATAAATTTTTCTGATAACTAAAAATTTAATAAACTATTTACTTACGTAATAATAATAAATTATTTTATAAATTTAATTAATAAAGTAGTATATATTATTAAATATAATTAACTTTTTATATAGTGACACCTCTTAAAATTAAAAAAATTAAATATGTGATTATAAAGTTTATTATAAATTTTCTTCTAACAAAATATACTTATAAAAAAAAGTAATTATATAAAAAGTAACTACAGTTAACACTTTTTACAATAAATTTTGATATAACAAATTTTACAATACAACAGATTTTCAGTATTAGACAGATTTTTAAATATAAAAAACCCTTACTATATTGAATTTAGTAATTAAAAATTCATACTACGTTTAACGAATTAAAATCAAAAAAATTTATATATAAAATAACTCTTTTTATAACAAATTTTTTCTATAACAAATTTTTTTTTTGATACAATAAAGTTTTGCTTAAAATGAATTTTACTAGATTTATATATATATAATTTTATAATTCTCTATACTTAATTTTTTTTTTTTTTTTTTTTACGTGCGGTAGCTTTGCACAAACTTTATTTATAAGTAAAGTAAGATTTTACAAAATTACAAATTACAGGATAGAGAGTACAAAAATTTCTATTTAACAAAAAAAGCCAAATCAAAATCAACCTTGCACCGTTCTAGACTAACCTATCCAAATAAATTTAGAATAGACTCAACTATCCAGTACAGGAGGCGTGGTTGCTATCGATCTAAAAATTCAACCAGTTCGTACCAAATCTAAAAGCGTAGATAAAGTAAGAAGGAATTTTAAAATTATGTGGTGGTGAAGAGGGAAACTCTATACTTAATTTTTAAATAAAATTAAATAATAAATAAATATTTATATTACGTGTTGTATCTTGTATTTCATATTTTTTTTTATATATTTTATTTATTACGCATTTTTTTTTGCATAATGCTAATAATGCCAAAAGTAAACTTAAAAAAAAACAACTTAATCAATCTACTAATAAACAAGATGAATTTTTAAAAAAAAATGAAAGTCCCTTACAGTTGCATAAAAAAAGAACTTTGTTTAAAAAAAATATCATCACTTTTTTTAAAACAAAAAGACTTAGCTAATGAATATGACATTAGTGAAAATATAGTAAGTGACATTTTAAAGGAGAAAGACCGTTAGCTTTCTGTAGATACTAATTCATATTAAACCAATTTGAAATATAATAAGAAAACTCTATTTCCTTTTATTAAAAAAGCGTTAATAATATGAATAGATAACGCACTCAAAGCTAGCCTCATTATTACTGACGATATTCTTTCAATAAAAGCTTTGAGTTTTGCTTTGTTTATTAAAGAAGGATAAGGTTAAAAAGTCTAGTGGTTGTGTGAATAACTTTAAAAATAACATAACTTTAAATAGTATCATATATATGTGAAAGCTGCAAGTGTACCATTTGAAGATCTTGAAACAATGAGAAAGAATCTTCAGCAAATATTAAAGGAATATAATCCTGAAATATATTCAATTGTAATGAAATAGGATTATTTTGAAAGATGAAACTATGTTGAATGATATCTAATGAATAAATATCAGGAAAGAAAAATCAAAGGATTGTATAATAATCTACTCACATGTAATACAACGAGAAGTAAAAAGCTGACACTTTTATTTATACACAAGTATAAAAATCCTAGGATTATTAAGAATATTTATAAAAGAATGCTTCTGGTTAAATACTATTAGAACTAAAAAAGTTGGATACTGAATTTAATCTAAAACAATTACATAAAAAACTTGATACAAAAATAAGAAGACAAAATCAAAAAATTATCCTTCTTGTAGACAATGCTTTAATACATACTTTTTATAAAACCACCTGCTTGACTAACATCACTATTTAATCCCTTCTCCAAACACTATTACACACCTCTAATCTTGTAATCAAGATATTATAAATAGTTTTAAAGTGAAAAATGTAATTGATTTAATAATTCTTTAGTTAAAATATAATTAATATTAACTTTATTTATACTTAATTCTAATTCAAC